>JAYMTA010006792.1:0-10106 GCA_036897625.1 Pelargonium cotyledonis
ATGTAAGAAAATCTAGATAAATCTTAAATTTTTCTACTACAAATATAATTTTTTTATCTAAATTCTCTTCTATGCCACAAGAAACCTCCCGAAACACATAATACATGTGAATTTAGTACGTATAAGTTACACGTACCCTTAATCACCCATTAATTTGACATTGACAAATCTATGTAATTTTAGAAAAAATTTGTGTATATATTTCGTATCGATACATATTTGAACACCGGATGCACTTATTAATACTTTGACCAGAATCTTACAAATCACAAAATAACATAAAACATACCAAAATTTTACAAAACATTGTTTTTTTGGGATAAAAATCTAACAAATCCTATTACTGTTGGATAGAAAAAACATGTCAAGATGATATAATATCCCCAAATTGTTCTAATTTATTGTAAAAATACAAACACATGTAAGAATGTAATTTTCAACTAACAGTCTACACAGGCTCCACACCCCAATCCAGATTCCCCTTAAAACTGGACCAATGCATTTTCCTTCTTTTTACAACCCATACTTTTCAAAAAACAGAAATAAATAATAATAAAAATAAATGTATTAAACTCATTTTAATATTTTTTTTCTGCATAGAAATTAGAATTCCCTTTATAATTATATGTAAATTCATATTCCCATTTTTGAACCGACATATATTTGTAAATCTATCAGTAAATATAGATAAATCTACCAATAGTTATTCATAAATAAATGTACACATGAAAACACACAAATTACTCTAGAGTAATGACACAGTTAGCTACATAGGCAACTTGAGTGTAAAGAACGTTTGCGTTCGATTTCCGCTCAACACATCTCTGAGAAGATGGATGATGTTTAATTGTGACTTATTATTGAATGAAAATTAGTTTATGTGTGATAAAAAAGTTTATAGATGTCAACCGTGAGTTTACGGACTCGCTTAAATAACCCATGATTTAGACTAAAAAAGAACACACAAATTTAAACTCGGAGGTAAATATATACAAATCTATTCATAATTATCTGCAGACAAATGTACATATATAACAAATGCACGAAAAACACATATCTCAATCCAAATTTTTTTACTAGGTATTTTGTTTAATTAAAAAAATATTTTTATAAAATTATTGTTATTATTATTTAACCTATATTTTTTGTGTATAAAAATGACCACATCTCACACTCTTCAAACTCATTTTCTCCACCTCCTTTGACCAATAGTTCACTCTCTCTCTCTATCTTTCTCTGCTTTTTCTTCTCCGAGAAACCAAGCACTGTTCTCGAACTCTGATCAAAATCAAAAACGACATTGACACTTCTTCAACACTCAGAAAGCGAGCCAAAGGGTCCTCAGATCTTCCATCTTTGAGATCATTCTTCTCATGGAGTCGCCTTGAGAAATCTTGAGCTCACTCCAAATACTCTGTTTTTTCTCTTTGGCGAGTTTCTTGTTCCGAGAGCTTGTGAAGAGCAGCTGCAATGGCGGAACCCACCGAGGCCAAAGCACTTCCCGAGGTCGATAAGAAGAAGGAGCAGAGCTTACCCTTTTACCAGCTCTTCTCTTTCGCAGATAAGTACGATTGGTGCCTCATGATCTCCGGAAGCTTGGGAGCTATCGTTCATGGCTCTTCAATGCCTGTGTTTTTCCTGCTGTTCGGAGAGATGGTGAATGGGTTCGGCAAGAACCAAATGGATTTGAAGAGAATGACTGACGAAGTGTCGAAAGTTAGTGTTTTTTTTATTCGAACCCAATTCGTAAAAATCGTATCTTTATGCGATCCATTTGTGGTTTGTTGATGTTAGATCTCAGATCTGCGCTCTATTTGTTTGTTGAATGTTCGCAGTATGCTCTTTACTTCGTCTACCTCGGGCTCGTGGTGTGCGCATCGTCCTACGCAGGTGAGATTGAGATTGCGTTTTCGAAATTTCAGCTCATATTTCTTCACATGGATTTCGCAGAGCCTACCATGGCTGTGCGAGACTCGTGTAGCTTCACTGTTGTTGTAGCCGTTTCGCATCGGACCGGTTTGTGCAAGCCCACGTGGTCCATGAACCGTGTTCCAAGTCCTTTTCTCATCTTTCCTCTTGTCGATTTTACACTACACTTTACATTTAATTTTGAAACGTTATCTAAACACACACAGACACAGACAGACCCATCAATGATCAAATCAATGAAATGGAAATGGGTTTTTGATTTTGTTTTGATTGGTTGGTTGGTTGTTCAGAAATTGCATGCTGGATGTACACTGGGGAGAGGCAAGTGAGCACTCTGAGGAAGAAGTATTTGGAGGCTGTGTTGAGGCAAGATGTTGGCTTCTTTGACACAGATGCAAGAACTGGTGATATAGTCTTCAGTGTCTCCACAGACACTCTTCTTGTACAAGATGCCATCAGTGAGAAGGTGTTGAGTCTTGACCTCTTTCTCTTTCTCTCTCTCTCTCTCTCTCTCTCTCACTTCATCTTTGTTGTGTTGTGCCAAATCTAGAACCATTTTGGTGGTTGGTTCTAACCATTAATGGGGGGTCCTACTTATTTTCCCATACCTTGACTGCTGCACATTGGCAAATCTGGTTGAATATGGGCTTTTCTTGGACAATTGTGACTTAAGAGACTTTTTTTTCAATTTAATGATCAAGCTCATCTTTTTTTAATTAGAATCCTCTTATCTTGATGATTGGAGTTTTGTTTAATTGTTTTTGCCGTTTTGGGGAGTTCAGGTTGGGAACTTCATACACTACCTTTCCACTTTTCTTGCTGGATTGGTGGTTGGTTTTGTATCAGCTTGGAGGCTAGCACTGCTGAGTGTGGCTGTGATTCCTGGAATTGCTTTTGCTGGTGGCTTGTATGCTTATACTCTGACCGGCCTCACGTCCAAGAGTCGTGAATCCTATGCAAATGCCGGCATAATTGCTGAGCAGGTGATACTCTATTTTTTTATGTCTCAATTAAGCTTTGGCTAGTACTAAAAAAATGTTGTCTTGAGGTCCATTTTTGGAACTATATTGATTATAAATTGCCTTGATTGAGTAGGTAGAGTTTCTTTATCTTAAGCCCAGGAAAATGAGCTAACATTGCATATCTAATGGTCTTTCTAGTTTCTACACGTGCACAAAGTCAAAAGACGTACACTTTCCACACATTTACATGTTTTTATAGTGTTATAACCTGAGGAATTTGGTAGATTTAGTATTTATTAAGTGTCAACCATGACCAATTTGGTCCCAAATTGATTTTAATTTTGAATGTGTAGGCCATTGCTCAAGTAAGAACTGTTTACTCATATGTGGGTGAGAGCAAGGCCCTCAATTCTTATTCAGATGCTATACAAAACACCTTGAAGCTTGGATACAAAGCTGGTGTGGCCAAAGGTTTGGGATTAGGATGTACATATGGAATAGCTTGTATGTCATGGGCTCTCGTTTTCTGGTACGCTGGTGTTTTCATCAGGAATGGAACAACCGATGGAGGCAAGGCATTTACGGCAATTTTCTCAGCCATTGTTGGTGGCATGTAATTACTTAATCTCAAACTTGTCAACTTTGCCTCGCCTAATCTAACGAATAAGCTAAACTGATAACGTTTAATGTGAAATTGATATTTACAGGAGTTTGGGACAGTCGTTTTCGAATCTTGGGGCATTTAGCAAGGGAAAGGCAGCAGGGTACAAGTTAATGGAAATTATTAAGCAAAAGCCCACAATTATTCAAGATCACTTGGATGGGAAGTGCTTGGACGAGGTTAGGGGAAATATAGAATTCAAGGATGTGACCTTCAGCTACCCATCAAGGCCTGATGTTATCATCTTTAGAGATTTTTCGATTTTCTTTCCTGCTGGAAAGACCGTTGCAGTTGTTGGGGGTAGTGGGTCAGGGAAAAGTACCGTTGTCTCTTTGATTGAAAGGTTCTATGATCCTAACAGTGGTAATTATTAAACTTTGATCTCAAGTTAACCGATTGAAAATTTACCATCTTGATGGCTAGCTATATATTGATATATGTTATTGAATGAGCAGGGCATGTTTTGTTGGATAACGTGGATATAAAAACATTGCAACTAAGATGGTTACGCGATCAAATTGGTCTGGTGAATCAAGAACCTGCTCTCTTTGCGACCACCATCCTTGAGAACATTCTCTATGGAAAGCCTGACGCAACAATGGAAGAAGTCGAGGCTGCAACTTCGGCAGCAAATGCTCATAGTTTCATTACCTTGCTTCCTAATGGGTACAATACTCAGGTTGTCATTTCCACCCAGTTGCCCAAAAATTAGCCCCATACATATATCTTATTTACCCTTTTATTTTGAACCACTGATCTTAATAGTTCACATTTCGATTTGAAATTAGGTGGGAGAGCGAGGAGTCCAACTCTCTGGTGGCCAGAAACAGAGAATTGCAATTGCTAGAGCAATGTTGAAAAACCCAAAGATTCTCCTCCTCGATGAAGCGACTAGTGCTCTTGATGCAGGCTCCGAGAGCATTGTTCAAGAAGCATTGGACCGACTTATGGTTGGAAGAACAACTGTGGTTGTTGCGCATCGCCTCTCCACCATTAGAAATGTTGATTCAATTGCTGTCATTCAGCAAGGGCAAGTTGTTGAGACCGGCACCCATGAAGAACTCGTTTCCAAAGCGGGGGCATATGCTTCATTAATCCGATTCCAAGAAATGGTTAGGAACAAAGACTTCTCAAACGCCTCAACCCGGCGATCACGCTCTTCGCGACTAAGCCATTCTCTGTCAACAAAATCACTAAGTCTACGCTCTGGGAGCTTAAGGAACCTGAGCTATTCTTACAGTACGGGTGCTGATGGGCGGATAGAGATGATCTCAAATGCAGAAACAGATAGGAAAGCCCCAGCACCTCATGGCTATTTCTTCAGGCTTATCAAGCTAAATGCCCCGGAATGGCCTTACTCAATCATGGGTGCTATAGGTTCCGTACTGTCTGGTTTTATTGGTCCAACATTTGCCATTGTCATGAGCAACATGATTGAGGTCTTCTACTACACAAACCCTGCTACCATGGAAAGGAAGACGAAGGAATATGTTTTCATATACATTGGTGCCGGTCTTTATGCTGTTGTTGCATATCTTATTCAACATTACTTCTTCAGCATCATGGGAGAAAATCTCACCACTAGAGTGAGACGGATGATGCTTGCAGGTATAAATGCATTGCTCATCTTTTCCTAAACTCAAACTATGTATAAAGTCATTGTCTCATTGATGTGTTTTTGTTCATTTCGTCAGCAATCTTGAGGAATGAAGTCGGATGGTTCGATGAGGATGAGCACAACTCAAGCCTTGTGGCAGCTCGATTGGCAACCGATGCAGCAGATGTGAAATCTGCCATTGCCGAGAGAATATCTGTGATTCTGCAGAACATGACTTCATTGCTCACTTCGTTCATAGTTGCATTCATTGTGGAATGGAGGGTCTCTCTTCTCATCCTAGCAACCTTCCCTCTTCTGGTCCTTGCCAACTTTGCTCAGGTAAAAAAATAAATAAAAACTCGACTCTCTTTGCTCACCCATCACCCATGCGACTTCACAAAAACTATATATTGCATTTAGTTGGTCCTGAGTTCACACATTTGTTTAGTACTTTGGTTTTGACTACTTGACCACCCACCACTCCAAGCTGGTCCAACAAGGGCAAATGTGTCACTCAAAATAAAATCCATAGTAAATTTCTTATTCTGTAGTATTGTATCTGTGCACTTGCTCTTGATCTCTGGAATCCAACTCCCACTAGAGGTCTTTGTATTAAACGACAAATGGGTTTGTATGATGTGTCACCACAAGAGCACATGGCACGTGACTTTAAGTCCAGTGCATGAGTTTCGGAATTCAAACATAAAAAATGATGCAAATCCTTTATAATACTTGTACAATCTGGTTAGTACTCAGTGAAAAATGCATAAAAAATACCAAAGATTCCATGGCCACTTAGAAGTGTTGGGGCCAGTTTTCTTCTCGAGGCCATGGCCTCTTTTTAGTCTTGGCTTTCTTCACAACAAAGTCAAATTACAAGTTTTGTCTAGTTTCTTTCACTGTTGCTTTTCGTAAAAGAGTTTTTTTCCCCACCATTCATTAAAGTTGTATTCATTTTTCCCCGGGACTTGAGCTTGGCTTGGTGTCTGCACTCCATAGTATTAGACATAGTTACCAATATGATATTTTCAAAAAATTCTAGGCCCATGATAATATACTATTCTTTATGATGATATATATTTTTGGCAGATATCCTCCATCTTCTTGTTTCAGTTTTCTTTAGAGACTTCTTTATTTTTTTCATGAATTTGTCAGGAAGGTGACAGTGTGAACCCACCCACCTTTGAATTATTGTGGTTCTTGTCTGTTAAATTTATGGGATTTCCAGACCCTTAGTTGGGTTCATTTTCAAAACTGTAGAACTGGAGTGTCCTGACATGTTTTTGTCTTTTTATGCACAGCATTACCCTAAGTTTGTTCATGTGATGTTCACAGTGTAACAGTGACAATTAGGTTAGTGTATTATTAGAAAGAACCTTATCATTTATGGATCCTCAGTGTGAACAGTACATTGATAACGAGCATTTGTTTGTGTCGAAAACCTACAATCCGGATGCTTTTTCGTGTCCTGACAACTATTTTTTGTATAATGTAGCAACTTTCTCTGAAAGGGTTTGCTGGAGACACTGCCAAGGCACATGCAAAGACTAGCATGATTGCGGGCGAGGGAGTGAGCAACATCCGCACTGTGGCGGCATTCAATGCTCAAGAGAAGATCCTATCCCTATTCTGTCACGAGCTTCGAATCCCCCAGCTTGGAAGCCTACGCCGCAGCCAAGTTTCGGGCCTGCTCTTTGGTCTTTCGCAGCTCGCTCTTTACGGCTCAGAAGCTCTCATTCTATGGTACGGGGCTCACCTTGTCAGCCAAGGCGAGTCCACATTCTCGAAGGTGATTAAGGTTTTTGTTGTCCTAGTCATCACTGCCAATTCAGTTGCTGAAACTGTTAGTCTTGCTCCTGAGATCATAAGAGGTGGTGAGGCCTTTTGCTCGGTTTTCTCCATCTTGGACAGACATACTAGGATAGACCCTGATGATCCTGAGGCCGAGCCTGTTGAGTCCATTCGCGGAGAGATTGAGCTCAGGCATGTTGATTTCGCGTACCCTTCCCGTCCTGATATCCAAGTGTTCAAGGACTTCAATCTCAGAATCCGAGCAGGCCAAAGCCAGGCCTTAGTTGGAGCTAGCGGGTCCGGAAAGAGCTCTGTCATTGCATTGATCGAGCGTTTCTACGATCCCATTGTTGGGAAAGTCATGATCGATGGGAAGGACATCAGGAGGTTCAACCTCAAATCCCTGAGGCTCAAAATCGGGCTAGTGCAGCAAGAACCAGCTCTCTTTGCAGCAAGCATTTTCGAAAACATTGCATATGGCAAAGAAGGCGCAACAGAAGCTGAAGTGATCGAAGCAGCTCGCGCAGCAAACGTACACGGGTTTGTCAGCGGGTTACCCGATGGCTACAAAACGCCAGTAGGCGAAAGAGGTGTCCAGCTCTCGGGAGGACAGAAGCAAAGGATCGCCATTGCCAGGGCGGTCTTGAAAGACCCAACAATCCTCCTCCTAGACGAGGCAACAAGTGCACTCGATGCAGAATCCGAATGTGTCCTACAAGAGGCTCTGGAGAGGCTAATGAGAGGCCGGACCACCGTGCTCGTGGCACACAGGCTCTCAACCATAAGAGGAGTGGACACCATTGCAGTGGTGCAGGACGGGCGGATTGTGGAACAAGGCAGTCACTCGGATTTGATCACCCGCCCCGAAGGAGCTTATTCGAGACTCTTGCAGCTACAACACCATCACATATAGTGAAATGCAGAGCCAAGAACAGCAACAGAAGCAACAACATTGATCTTGTTGGGTGAGGTATAGTCAGTGCCATTAACAGTGTGCTTTTCAAATTTTATCCTTTTTTTTCTTGAATGTAGATATGGGAATGTGGAGAGAAACAAGACTATATCATGATGAGAACCATTGATGTCACAAATAATTATATAATCAATATCCAACTATGGTTTGCTAAGCTTTTTTTAAAATTTTTTTTTTTTTGTTACTTCATGAACTGCTTTTTCTTGCATGTGAAGAAAGCTAATACATATCAATGTGTGATAAAAGGAGAACACATTCATTAGAAAGCAAATGTATTAGCATAAAAAAGAGCTTTAGAAAAGGGTACCATGACCCACTTGGCGCACGTTAGAGGGACCCAGCTGTAAAGTGCGACTGAAAATTATACATCCTGTGGCTGAGACTTGAGTCAGTGGGTTCCCAAAAATGAGCAGCTACTGCTTTAGGGCCGCAACTATGCAGAAACGAAAAATAGACCGAACGTAAACAGAACAATAAGATCAAGAACAAATACGAAGAATGAGCAAGAACGAACCAACTTCTTTGTACTACTACTCGCCTAAACTAGTTGTGACATTAACTTAGATAGATAATAGTTTCGGTCTTAAAATTTGAACGTCAAGTCAACAAAATAGTCATAAAACTAACGAAAGTTAACGTCGGAGACCATTTTGATTGTTTAGAAACTATGTATATAGTCCTTTTCATTAGATATTTGATGATGATGATGATGCAATTGAGTTCACCAAAAAGGATGTACTTGAAGAAGCATCTGGCATTGTGGCCCAAATCACTATCAGAGATTGATTGAAATATATATTGGCAGTGAGATTTTTGGGAAAAAAAGAGAGAAGAAGGTATGGGGAGAACAGAGGGATGGTGGTGAAAAAAGAATGGGACCCTTCATGAGATGTAAGAGAAATGTGTGTGTCTCTCTGAGGATTTTTCAGAAAAGAAAAGTTGGCAAAGATGAGAAGGTGCATCATCACATCTGTGGTCTCAGTGGTTTCAGTCCAATTATGTGTGGGACTATGATGAAATGGGTTTTGCAGAGATGTGTCTCATAGATGATATCATAAGAAGAAGCTTTTGTTGTTACTAAAAGCTTGGTAATTTTCTAAAACTTGGACTTAAGAGTTGAATCGGTTTGTTGAAACTTGTCATTGATTCGATGATTTGAATTGTTTGATAGTGTAGTTAGCGATCACGTATCTTACTGATTTAAAAAAAAAGATTAGAGGTTGAATCAACGTGTTAAACTTATCCGTAGTAGCTTTTTTACTTAAGAAAATGATAATTTGTTGCTAATCAAATACAAGTATGATTAACTTTTTCTTTTTTCTTCATGGTGGATCATGAAAAATCGAAGTTAGTGTGTGGCTAGGTTTAGTCAACCAACCGATAGTATATGAGGTTTAGAACACTCTTTTAGATACAATCTAGGGCATGAGTTTCCTTTAGCATCGAGTATATTTAGTAACATTACTTCCTCCTTTAGAGAGGTCAAGTGTAGGATGAAGTAAAAATGAAATATATTAGATAAAATATGTAACTTTAAGGAGAATTTTATACGTGACTTCTTACAACAATTATTTTCTGTAGGAGGTAGAGAGTTCTTATAAAAAACTTAGGTTCATATGATTTAAGTATATTTGTTATTTGATACACTAAGGATTACTATAGCAAACCTTTTTCTAAGGACACTAAAGCAAATCTTAAATTTATCTCGAGCCGACTTTTTTTTTTATCAGCAATAAGTATTTGTATTAATAAAAATAACTTTACAAAAATAAAACGCATTTAATACTGCTAAAAATAAAAATATTATAAAAATAGTGGGCGAACATATTCTCTTGAGATGTGGGAAGCTAATATGGTCTCCATTGGGAGTCGTGAGCCCGTGCGTGAGAGAAACCGTGCAATGTGGAAACCGAAGAGGTCGCCGGTGAGGTGAGAGATTTCCGGAGTGGCTCGACGGCAAATCTCGAAAGTGAGGAGTACCGTCTGGAGTGGTGTGAATCCGACGGAAATGATGCAGATCCAACAAGTGTGAATCCGGTGGTGAAGGAGGCCGGTGTGACGTGCTTGACGACGGGGCAGACCTGATAACAAATCGGAAAGTGACGGATCTGAAACGACGGAGCTTGGAGGTGACTCCGGCAGTTCCAACAAGTTCAGCGGATCCGGTGAGGGCATCGGGCGGAAGTGGTGAGG
>JAYMTA010006793.1:0-10105 GCA_036897625.1 Pelargonium cotyledonis
CACACGCGCACACACACGCACGCACACACACACACACACACGCACACACACACACACGCGCACACACACGCACGCACACACACACACACACACGCACACACACACATTTTATGTTATGACTAGTCTGGCACTATAACCTCTATGGGTTATCATTTTTCTGAGTGGCATAAATGAGCATGCTTGATATGTTGCATGATAGCTCTGTAAAAGGATCCATGACAAAGGGTTGATGCCTTCATCAATTTGTGAAAATTAACATGAGAATATGTGTGTAGGTTTCTTATGCATTATACTGGTCATGTAGTGTTGCCTTAGTAATATTGAATTGCATATATTTATATTAGCCTCCTGCTGCACATAATAGCTGTGCCACATTAGATATTTAGATAAAATTACAATGTTAATTGTTATCTATCATGTTTCCTAAAAAATATGTTGAACTACATAAGCTGGTGTCTGTATGCACTTTGTTAGTAATATTGATCTTTTTATTGCTTAATTTACTGCCTGTTTCCTTATCTTATAGGTATATCTGATACTTGACGAGTTTATTCTCGCTGGGGAGCTCCAGGAAACCAGTAAGAAGGTATATGTACCTTCCTGGCACTTGTTATCTTTTGGTTGTTTATATTGCTCTCTCTGACGCACACTAACAATAATTAAAATAGTTATTATATAAGAAGAGGGCACACAAACCTTAGGTTGTTTAGTTGATTTTGCAACTCCAAGCTATTTCTTACATCGAAGCCTCCAATCTCAGTGTCTATTTTGCTGATTTTTAGTATCATTGGGTTTGCAAATGATTTTCTTTAAGTTGTATTTCTTTGCTATAGTTTCTTTTGCTTAAAAAATTTCCACTTTGCAGGCAATCATAGAGAGAATGGGAGAACTAGAGAAGCTGGAATGAAAACTTGTTGCGAATGCCCTCGGAAGCACATTTCAGATTATGTATCATTTTAAGAATTTTGGTTCTTTTCAGTTTGTCTATCCGATTTCACAACCATTTATTTTCTTGTACTAATGAAAAGTGGAATATCAAAATTGATTGTTGTGTTCAGTTTGAGTTTATAACGGGAAATTATGTGGAAAAAAGTTAAATGTAAAGTACTTTGGCAAGGATCGAGTTTGTTTGTCATCTTTTCTGTATCATTCCTATCCTGACGTCCCTCTCAGTTAGGTGGATCATGTATTGAATAATACTATCGTTGATCATGCTGAAATTCATCAGTTTCCGCTACAGACTACATAACCCTCCAAAATAAACAAATTGACAGTTTCTTGTATTACTCTTTGACAATTTTTTGGGTTTGACGTGTACCTAAAAACCCCCATGAATGGTGTGAGGTCATTTTCTGTACGGGTTCCTGGTTATGAACTGCTTGCATGGTTGGAAAATGCCAAACTACAACTGTAGATCTTGCGGATACTCCAATTATGTTTCTTTTTTCTTTAATTGAAAATTTAACAATAGGCTACACAATCTGAAGTATGGTGAGTCCTCTTGTGATGAAAAACAAAATTCAGTCTTTCAGCTCCTCCTTTCTACCCTTTATACATTAATAAATTGAAACAATGTAAGTTCCATTTCAAAGGCGTTCATTGCAGAGTAACTAGTTGCAATGGCTGTGTGCCACCACCAGCCCGCAACCCACCTCCATTTTCTTCATACGCAGAGGAGATATGGTGCTCCTGCCTTTTTATCCTGCCAGACGATGAAATGCCCATCAGCTGCTGCTGTAGCTGCCGCCCGCGGGCCTGCTGCTGGTGTTGGCGCCGCGTTTTTGGCGCCTGCTGCAGCTGCTGCTGCTGCTGTTGCTGCTGGGATATGGCAATGTACTTTGGACCAACCACTTCTACAGTAGATGTGGAAGTTGGGACTGCCGCTTGTGCACATTGAATCGCTATAGGAGGATTTTGTCTTCCATTTTGCCAGTTTTGAAGTAGAGTGGTTGCCATGGATGTTGCTGTTGTTCTAGATTGATCACCTAGCTGGGGTGCCCAAAACCACTGCTGTTGTTGTTGTTGCTGTTGCTGTTGCTGAAGATGATTTGACTTCTGTAGCTGCTGCTGCTGGTGTGCTCGATAATGAGGCAGCTGCAGCTGGACCTGCCATCAACAGTGAACTTGTGATTTCAAGAAAATGCAGGAAAGTAACAGAGTTTGGCTGTTAATAGATTGCACAGGACATTCAGTAATGGTGTACACCAAGAAGCCTTCAAATGCATGATCTCTAATTCTCTATCATGATAGATTTCATAGGACATTCAGTAATGGCTTACACCATGAAGCCTTCGGATGCATTTCTCTATCATGATTTGCAGTATACTTTTTCTGAAAACTCGGCATGCCAAATGCTCAAATACATCTCCACAACTCATATGATAATGTAAGGGTAAAAAGAAACATCATTTGACATTCTCAATTGATGGGTGGAATTATTCAGTCAGGTTATCCTATAAGTTACAGCCTGAGGGAGGAGTTGCTTACTACGATATGTATTCCTTTAAAACCCCAAGTATTTTTAGTTTTTGTTTTAGTTTTAATTTTCTTACCATTTAAGGCAGTTGATGTAAATCCAATGAAAAGGTTATACAAGAAAGGCTAAGAGGAAAAAGAGTAAAACCTGCTGGGCAGCTGCTGAGAGCTGATCAGGGTACATAGTAGAGGAATAGCGAGTTTGAGACATAGGCAAAGACAGCTGCGTATGGTGTTGTACAAATGGATTAAGGTAAGGAGCCTGGAATTGGGACAATGGTTCCAAGCCTTTCCGAGATCTATTAATCCCGTTATTAGCCTCCAACCCGCCACCTCCAGTTGACAGAGAGAAGAAATCAAGACTCTGCCAGAAAATGTAAATAAATAAGAACCACACTCCACGAGAAGGGAGAAGCAGTTAACAAAAGTGATGAAAAGATTACCTGCTTATGTAATGAGGAAGCCCTGGATGCATTAGCAGCGTGTTGCTGATCTTGATAAAGCTTTTTGTGCTGAAGAACACTTCTCACTTCATTCAAATTCTTTTCAGGCGAACAATTGTCAATTCTTGTAGCAGCAGAAACAACTCCTTTTAATCCGTTTGTAACCCCACAAAAACTATTGGCTACCTTTAGACCATTTTCTTGCTTTGGTCCTTCATTTGGTTTCAAATGATCAGATTGTAGCAGTGGTCTGTCTGCTCTATCAGGTCTTTGTATAGCCTGAATTAGACGAGTTATGTATACGTGAGCTGCACATCTCTTCCATGACTTTTTACGAGCAGAACGTTCAGAGACCTGCATGATTAATAATCCACCATAATGTGAATCAGATGATTGGAGTAGCGCACACACTTATAAAGGAAAAGATACCCAAGTATCAAGGAGCAACTTTCTATCAAGTTCTTCCATGACTAACTTGCGAATAACAGCTAAAAAGCATACAAGATACTTGACCAATACATTGAAAATCTCTCACCTTATCATTTGAAAAACCAGCTTCGAATGAGCTAGGTCTTGAGGTAGATTGTGCACTATCCAGCCATGCTGGAATTTTAGAAGTAGAGGACCTGAGAAAGCTAAATGCATGAGATGGAGAAAAAATAAATTACTCAGCAAGGTTCAAACTAAAGGATAAGAATTTACTGCAGAATAGGCCCTGGGTTGCCAGCATCTTGTGAACCTGTTGAAGACAAGCCAGGCCACAATGCCAGCCCTTTAGATCAAAGATCAAAGATTGTGTTAGAATATTGACATAAAATAATATATACCTCTGCCTTTTCATACAATCTAATAAAATAATTAAAGCATCATGCATCAAAACTAAAAACTACCAATCTAAAGCAAGCCAAAAACTGTACCATTTTTCTTGCAATCCTTGATTGAATGTTGCTCCAGTTGACCAGCATCTGACGTGGCCTTTAAAAAATAAAACAAAGAACCGTTTTAACTCAGCTTGCCTAGTCAAGAAAGCATTTACTTAAAAACTTTAAACTATGCTTACCAGCCCTAGTGCAAGCTCTGGTTTTCTCTCAGAAAGTGAGGTTTCTTGTTCCCTGGGTTGTTTGAATCTGTAAGTGGATCAAAACACATTGAGAACGAAATCAAAATAAAGGGGGGAGGGGGAAGGAATGAATCGAGGGTGAAGGTTCAGAAGGCAATTGGTAGCCAAAACTACTCACCGTCTATCCAGGCTTAGCTCAGGTGCAAAGCCAAAGTGGAGAGAATTGCACAATGCCTTTTCATTACTAGGTTCATACTGTTTGCCGTTTGGCGACACACATAGTCCTTGAACACTGAGATTGTTCAAAGAGTTCAGCTTCACAGTGTCTTCAGGCAATTCTTCTGCCTTAGATGAAGGCTCTGCACTGTCAGCTGTTATTGAGGGGCAGACTGAGTTTAATCCTTCTTTGGACTCTGCAAAACCTAGTAAACTATACAAATTAATAAACAAAACAATAAAGGAGAACTTTTGAATTCTATGAAGATGAAGTTTAATAAAGACCTTCAAATGCAGGTATGGGGCTCTCCCTTGCCTCAGGTAATACTGAAGGAATTGCTTCCAAAGATTCCCCTTCTAATCTACTCTTATCAGTAGCATCGTTGTCTGGAAACATTCCTGCCAAGGCAAATAAAGTTTCCACGACTTCTTCCTCATCTTTGGTGATTGGTCCAGATACGCTGTGTCTTGGAGACCATTCTGACTTCCCTGGTTTCTACAAGAAGTAACTTACAAAAATAAATTGAGAATGAAGAATTAAAATAATGGAATTTGAAATTGGATGTTGGGGATGACTAACCATATTTAGTTTGGATTTTTTTGAATCATCCTTTTTCGGTGATTCAACTCCACCATTTGTATGGTTCTGCTTCTTTGAATCCGGTAAAGGTGGGGAGGTAGATTCTCTACTGCGTTTCTTCATCGCTGTCAATGTAAAAACAAAGTTACACAAAGAATAATACCATAAAGGCTTACCAAACATTAAATTTTTACTTCCAATTGAAAAACCTTTCCTTCATAATAAGCTAAAGCATCTCAATGGCAAAAGTGAGCCTAACATAAAGAGGCAAAATATCAAAGATAATACAAATATTTTTTTATAGAATCAATGAACCATGAAAGTAGAGCAACAATAAAATAGTAAATTGAATTGACAGACGGTAAAGAGAATCTTGCGTCCACAAAAAGAAAGAAAAAGCAAAAAGCTTCAGTTTTGCTTCGGTTCTAATCCAAAATTAACAAAGCCAAAGCAAAATGTGAACCTTCCTATATAACCCATGGGATGAAGCTATTAACACTGAAACCTGAGGGCTCCAAGTAATTATCCAAAACAACAAAAAGAAGAAGAGAAGAGAACAAGAACATAGAAGAACAAACAGGCATTTCTGTACAATAAAACACTCACCAGACCGTAGCTTGCGTGGGACAGAGGCATGGTCCACTCCATTGCAATCATCAAAAAACTGCAATTTTTATAAAAAAATGAACACAATTGTTTAACTGTAATTGAAGTGCAATAGATTGATAAATGATGAACAGATCAGTGAGACTGATAGTCACACTTACCTTCATAGGAACCTTAAATCTCTTACTGGTGCAAATACTTGTAGATGGCGATTGTGACCGAAAATCATCTTCTCTGTCAGATACTTCACAACCCATTTCTTCGCAGCTCGAGCTGGCTCTACCAACAGCACTCAATTTCCTAACTCTTTCCTTCTTTGATTTCTCCAAAGATACAAAATCCACACCAACACCATCCAAACCTTCAAATCATACAGGCACTTGTTAACAACAACCTAAGAAAAGGAGATAGGAGAAGGTACGAGACACGCATTATCTGCAGACACTACTTCTTATCGCAAAGCATATAAGAGAATACAGATAAGGACAAGTGGAAACGGGGGGTTTTGTTGGTTTCCTGAGAAAATAAGCGTGAAACTGGACCAGGAAAAGGAGAGGGAGTGTAAAGTAATTTTACCAGAGAAGAGCTTCTTCTTGTTGTTGGGTCTAATTGATTGCTTAATCTGTCGCGAGCGCGAGAACCGACTCGCTCCACGCCTCACGTCTCTAGTCTTGTCCATTTCTGTGTCTCTGATGATAGCATCAGTAGCAACCCAACATCTGAAATTCAAAACTGCTTTGATGGCTCACAATCGATCCTCACACCAATCCCCTCCACCTAAAAAGCCAAACCCAGATCTTTATATCTCTCTCCCACTTGTATAATTATCTACAATTTCAGGAAACACCAGAACGGGTCAGAGCCAAACAAAATAACAATAATCCAGAGTTAACCAATTTTCCATTTCTGCAATAAAATCACAAATGGAAATGTCGAGATGAAGTGAACGAAAACAGCTATCCAGAGAGAGAAGCATTTGGTTCGGTTTTTAAACGAAAAATTCGCCGGAATAGAGAACCGGGAAAACTGGCGTTTGGGTTTTCCCAAAAAGAAAGAGAAAATCAAACAAACAAATTACTTTTACAGATATCTCTCCGTCTCTTTCTCTGCGTGTAAGACCTGAATTTCAGAGCCGAGCTCTCTTCTGTTCTGGCCCGAGAGAGAGGAAGAAGAAAAAAAACGAAACCACAGAGCTCAAGCGGAGACAAAAAGTTAACAAAAGAGAGTGATGTGTACTATAAAAGAAAAAAGAAAGCAAAAAAGTATAATTCGTTCCTCGTGTTCAGAGAATCAGGTTCTTCGTGAAATAAAGCACAAAAAGATAGAAACAGAGACTGAGATTGCCCAACAAATACTCAATTAAACTTGATGGGCAGAAAGAAGAAGAAGGGGGGAAAAAGCTCTGCAACACTCGTGAAACACAGATCTCTTCTTTTCTGATCATTCAAAGAAATCACCATTAAATGTACCAAACCCCACTCATCACTGAACCCAAAAATCAACACTCTGACCCACTCCCCGAAGATAACATAAATTTAACTCCCCAACCCGCCACATTTGCTCTGTTCTTCTATTTCATCAGATCCTCACGAACACACCATTTCAATTGACAAAAATCCAGAAACAAATTCAAGAAAAATGGAGACAAAAATTGTCAACAACACAAAACCCAGATGAAAAAACCTCTGAGAACCACTGCACAGCACTCTAAAAACAAAACGCCATTGAAGACGAACTGGACATCGATGAAGCTACAAATGCAGAGTAAAATCGCAACGACAACAAAAAATCTGACCACATTCAAATTCAATCAGTCGCGTTCAGCAAAACAACCCGATCGACCAATTCGCAGAATTCATTCAGACGAGAACAATTGAGCTCACCATCATCATCACCATCATAACCTAAACAGCTCACAGTCTCCACAAGACGGAAAAACCGAAGCCTTCGGTCTGTAAAATCGCGCTTTAAATGCATCACAAAACTGCCACTCTCTCCTCTTTCTCTCTCATCACATTTAGATGCACAGTTCCATTTCTCCCGTCAATCCGCGATCGACGGCTCAGGGGAGTCGTCCTATGAGAGCCGTCCGATCTCCACCGAACCATCAGACAAAGCCAGTCCCACGTGTCGTCCACATCGGACAGCCTCTCAACCGAAATTCCGCCGTGTACACTTCCTACGTGGCAACTCATGCATTGCGGAGCCTACAATCTGATCGGAGACGGTTATGGTTCGCAAATATCAGTAACCGAACAAATATCCAGTTATCAACGGCTGTCACTGCAGATCCACTGGATGGCTGCCACGTGGCGTCACCACATGTACCAGGGAGGGTTCACTTCTGTTGCCTCATATCTCTCTCTTCTCCAACGAACAAAAAATATTCTCTGCACTTTCTTCGAAAGTCTCCTCTGCTTCGGTGACAGACACGCTTCGGTTGGTTGTACGAACAGGCCAGTCGAGTGAGACCACGCGCGGGATAGAGCGTGAGCGTGGCTCACCGTGGAAACAGTGGAAAATCTGCGACGCTGATTCTAGAAAAAGTTGGCAGTCACGAGGAATAGTTTTCGGGGCTGTGTGGGGCTCGGCGATTATTTGGCGATTTGTTTGATTGTTATGCTCATGATTTGATTGTCTCTCTCTCTCTCCGCCTTGCGTGTTACAGTCCCACAGTGAATAGTCATGTACGCTGCGTGAGCGTCACGTGCTGAATTACGGGAATACCCCTTCGTTTTGTTTAACATTAAACAATGTCAATAACCTCCCAAGAACTTGTTGGCCTATCAATGTGTGATTTCATATTTCAAAGATTATGTTTATAGAAATGCGTTTCAAGATAATAGTGTTGTGTCGGGAAGATATAAGTTTTATAATGCATTGATTATTAGGAATAATTCTAGTCAATTATATATGATCTAGGAACGTTAGAATTGAAAAAGCGAAAAGTATTCATATTTCTTAAAACTTAAGTTTACAGAACTCGACACTTAATTCATGATCATATAAGTTGATTGACCAAGAGCTTACTCCTCACATTTTCATTATTTTCGAAACTCGTTGTTTAAGTGTGGCATATAAGATTGAGATATTAAAAACCTTTCATTCCAGTTCAATATTGAAACTCACTTTTTGTTCATAAATTGTTGTTTTTTTGTGTTAAGAATATAAAAATATGTGTGTACACTAGCAAGTAATTAGTTTAATTTTTTTTTATAAGACTGAAATTAATGCAAGAGAGATAACTCTTTAAAAATAAGGGGTAATTACAAATATATATCATATATTATACCTCTTTTTTACTTTACTACCCCATATTTTATTTGACTACATTTAACTATCTTATGTTTTAACTCTTTTACATTTTACTAACTCATATTTCACTTCACAACACTTAACCACTCTATGTTATAACTGTTTTACATTTTATTATTCTGTGTTTCAATTTACGACACTTAACTACTCTATGTTATAGCTCATTTACGTGTTTTACCTCACGACATTTATCTACTATATGTTATTATTAATGTTGTAATATGTTCAAATTAACGAAGTTTGACTAATATTGTCACATATGCATACAAAATAATCCTTTTACCTTATTTTCACTTACAAATGCATGTCATTAATGATATTCTTATTAACATTTGTATGAAATCAATTAAAAATCATCTAAATAGGATGTTGAAACACAAAGTTTGAATTTTTGTTAATTAATTAGTGACATGCATTTGAAAATTTGAAGTGAAGATGAGCTCTCTTTCATGCTTTCCCTATTTGTTTTTATGTTCTAGCTCTTGTTCGGTTTTAGCCTAGTTTGCCTATGTTTTTTGTACTTTTATTCGCCTTTTTGGATTATTTAATAAAAGTACCGCTTGCTTATAAATAAAAAAGTTAAGTGTTATGAAGTAAACCACAAGGTAGTAAAGTGTAAATTTGTTATAACATAAGGTAGTTAGGTATTGTAAATTGAAACATGGGGTAGTAAAATGTAAAACAGTTATAAAATAGGGTGGTTAAGTGTTGTGAAGTATAACATGGGGTAGTAAAATGTAAAAGAGTTATAAAATAGGGTAGTTAAATGTAATAAAATATAACATAAGGTAGTAAAGTACAAAAGAGGTATAATATAGGGTATATATTCGTAATTACCCCTTAATGATATATATATATATTTTTTTACTAGACCCCTTAATGATATTAGTTATTAGATTAATGCAAAAATTCTTCATTTGCTTAATGTCTTTTTTTTTTGTCTAAACCATGAGGTTCCTGAACGGGCCCGCACCCTTGCGGTTGGCACCTTTAAGCCGTTTTACCACACTCAGACTAATCCTCATTCGAGCTGGGTAGGACCACAAGGGCGGCAAAGCTCTCCCTACCAAGTTTTAATGCAACTGCATTCCCTGGGACTCGAACTCGAGATCTCAGGTTAAGCTGGAACAACCCCTTACCAGTTGACCCACGCGCTTGGTGGTTGCTTAATGTCTTTTCACTTACCCTTAAAAAAATATAAAAATCACTAATATAAGTTATTAATTATTATTAAGTTATTAATATTAGTAGTATTAACATTACTCTTTAACATTAGTATAATAGTTATTACTAATAAGAGTTTAATGTATATCAGTTAACTGATATAAAGTTATATTAGTTAAACCAATAAAATGATGACACCTCATTTAAAATCATGGATCTGGACGGGTCGCTCCGCTCCCACAAAGG
>JAYMTA010006794.1:0-10103 GCA_036897625.1 Pelargonium cotyledonis
TCTGATATTATCAACCCATAAAACTTTATCTTTCTTCTTATTTATTTATCTGAAAATCACGCACACAATTTTATGCATGATTTTCGTGAGTTTAACTCTCATTGGGTCGGTGGAGTGAGATTTTGGGTTAAAAGAAGAGAATTACCTTATGTTGTATAGTTCAACTGAATAAAATCGCACGCGCGTGCGCACACACATATATGTATATATTAATTAGATTAAAAGATTTTAGTAAAAGAATGGATTTGTACATGTGTTGTATTTCCTCATGGCAGACAACATATATATTCACAATTATTAGTATACAGTACATCAAATTCTTAAAAAAATGAAGAATTTCTAAATGATTTCTACAAAAGAAATACAAAGTTTTAATATTTGTAAGGAAATCATTATAATATTGATTTATTTATTTTTAACTTAAAACATTTTTATTCATAATATCAAATATATATATATATATATATGGAAGAAAAAATATAGGTCAAATAGGACCCTTAACTAAACAATCATATGAAGATGAGAGGTGCAACTGCAAGCTAGAACAAATTAAAGCAGTCAAAGTTGGTCAACAGGAAACCCTAGAGTGAGTAACTATTTGATGATAGCAAATCAGAATCAAATCAAACCCTAATCATGATGAACACATGAATCAGTACAAGACCATCTTCAAACAGATGGACCCATCTTCATCATCATCATCATCACATATATGCAATAATAATTAGATTCATGATCAAGAAATTATATGTATATATCAGTAGTTTATTAATTAAGTAATTAAGCAGTGATATATGAAGATGGACCTGAAAGGCTCGGTGCAGTAATGGCACATCTTTCCGGTGGCGGAGAAGATGATGAGTCCGATCTGAGCATCGCAGAGCACAGAGAGCTCATGCGTCTTCTTCAACAGACCAGCTCTTCTCTTCGAGAACGTCACTTGCCTTGTCGTCTGGTTCTCTATCCTCTTTATACATATCTTCCCACGTCCCATTGATTTTCTTTGCAGCTAATCAATTCTTTTCAGTCTTTAATTACATACTATAAATAATGGGTTTCTGAAAAAATCCAATCTTTTTGCTATATAGACTAAATATCATGAATTATATATATGCAAGAACAGATCAGAGTTCATGAGAATGATATATATATATATAAATACTGTAAATGAAGATCTAAAAATGGAACAACAACTGATCTAAATTAATATCAGAAACAAAATGGAGAAAGAAAAAAGAGCAGAATTGAAGATTATGGAATGTTTGTACCTTGTTCTTGGGAAAATGGGTTTTGCTTGTGAAATTGGTCTTACACCAAATATATCAATATTCACCACTTTGGTTTGGTGTGTTGTGAACTTATTGTGATGGTAAAATAAAAATGGCAGTGCTGTGCTGTGCAGTGCAGTAGTAGTTAGGTTGTGAGTGAGTGAGTGAGTGGCAGTAATTGTAATTAAAGGGAACAACAAGGGGAGGTTAGTTATTAAATATTAAGAGAGTTCTTGAAATGATATTGAGTTGTGACTCATAACCACCTCCCTCTGTCTAATCTTCAGAGCCAACCTGGATTTTGCCAAATATGGTAAATTCTTTTCTTCACAAATGCTAGGCTTTTACCATAAAAGGAAACCTAGACTAGGGGCTGTCCAAAGGAAACCTACCCACCATTTCCAAGTCTTATTTATGACATCATCACCTTAATTAGTTTATTGTATTTAAGGAGAGGACAAAGTGGATGTAACAATCCATCTCCTCTTTTCTTTACCCACAGAGCTCATAAACTCATGACACTACTCACTCTTGCATTTCAGCTTTCTTTACCATTACTAAGACCATGAGTGAGACACTTTCTCAGCTCATCACATGGTATACACACTAGACAAAAACAAGATACCCAACATATAACTATTGACTAACGTATGCAAATCTCCCTTAGTATAGGTGAACGTACACCGGGAGTATAACTTAACACTTCTACACGTTTAGTTTGTACAACTAGACATATTTGGGTTTCAAACACTCTGCCGCAAATGGATTGTATGGTCTTCGATCTATTCATTTCATGTTCATTCATTATAGTTTTGATTTTTTTTATCACTTTTAGTACAATATGTTCATTCAATATTGTTAACTCCATTCACTTCACAAATCGGTTCATTGAAAGTCTGGTTCCTGTTCAGTCCATTCACAAAATGATATGGTCTTTTGGATCAATTATACATATTTTATGGAAAATGCAGTCTAGACCTCCTAGACCAATGCCCAACTCTATTAAATTGAATAAGAGAGACGGACATGGACTTGTTTGTAGATAAGTGGACTTTAGTCGGGAGGTAAGAACCGCAAAATAGTCGAGTCAATGGACCCAGTCAGAACCATTTTTTATATCATAATAAGCTTAACTTAAACCTAATATTGCTAAGTTATGAGGTGAAATTATAAAAGGCTTAACTAGTATTCAAAATGGCACTTGAAGAGAAAATAGTATTTCAAATGGTGTCTAACTTCACATTTTCTAAACGTTAGTTTCCTTACCAAACACATTGTCATGCCAAAGTGGAACTTTGACCAAATTCAAGGACAAATTAGAAATTGCTCACATTACTAAGACATGAACAACATATCCAAGAAGTTTTAAGTTCACAACAATCATGTGACCAAAAAAATAGTCTTTGCCTCTCCTTTTACATGTTCAACATCAAATACACATTTATAGGATATAGCTATATAGAGATTGGTCCCCTCTTCCTGTGAAACTCAGTTTATAGCTTCACAATAATATCCCACTAAATTAGCTTCTCCAATGCAATTACTAAACCATCAAAACCAAGCACAGATTAGTAGTAGATTACACAACATTATCAATGCATGTCTTCATAAATAAAAAAAAAAGGTTAAAACACAACTTGTTGCTCAATTACCAGAATTGGCAAGCAACACTGCACATGTCAGGGGTGGTCCAATTTGTAGTTTCAGATTCACATGGACCTGGCCACACCTATGATGATGAATCATCATTAAACAACAACAGCAAATTGCTAAAGAGATCTGGATTCAAACCATGTAGTATAAATTACAATGATGTCCAGGGATTGCAATAGATAATCAATTGTACAAGCAAGTGTCAATAGCATTACTAAACCAATGAGTACACACTACTACAACAGAAATAGGAGAGTCAATTGATTAACCATTGGTCCAATAAAATGTTTCTGGCATCTTCATGAAGCAAGAGAATCTGATGGAGGTTTTTTCCTGAGAAACAACAAAAAGAAAATATCACTATGCCAGTTATTTCAACAAAATTTAAGATACTGAATCTACTTTGTATATAAGTTTCATAAGAAAACACTTCACGAGAAAGAAATCAAGGCTCGAGAACCAACGGATATGCTCTCTTCACTTTGTGGACGGATGTGAAAATTTAGGAAACATACATAGCAAAGCAGCAACAATAGCGTGCACATGAAATGAAAAATTGAAGTCAAAGGTATCTTGCAATTGGCTCACTCTTCATAGTGCGGCTTCAGAATTTTGACAGTCTCGTTCAGAGCATGCAGGGCCATTTTTCTAACCTGAAATGCATTTAAGCCTTATAAGTCGTGTTAAATATCAGACCAGGGGAAAAGAACAAACCGATCAACACAGAAAGCATCATTTTACTCTAACAAATGACAATTATCAGCCAGTTACAAGTAGGAGAAGACACAGAGGAAACGTGTGACTGTTCGGGTGGAGATGTACTTATTTTAGTGATAAACAGAGAACAAGAAAACAACCAAGGCTACAGCAATACATAAGCAGGACAACCTACCTCCAACTTGTCTTCCTTGGCCCTGTGATTTCTCGGAAGTTCACGAAATTCCTCGGTCAAATGTATGCACTCACCAACATTTTCAGGTGAAACAAAATCAAGTGCAACTTTTATGCATGACTGCAAAAGAGAATAACGAGAGCGTCATAAACACACATAAATGAGCACGAGACTCGTAAATTAGATAAATTAGTCAATTGTGTGCAAGCAATCAAAACCTCACATTCCCACAACGTTGTACATAGCAGAACATTGAGAAAATTTACGCTTACCTTCAAGTTTCGAACTTGGTGAGGGCAACCTGCAGGAATAAAGACAGCATCTCCAAGTTTTTGAACAAATGTCCATGGTTCAATTCCTGAATCATAACATATGAGCAAATTTATCATTATTATTTTAATGATTAGACGGGTGTCTTCACAATATTATGTAACACTAACCATATTCCTCCTTAAGTTTCCTTTTGTGCTCCAAAGTCAGGTAAAACGATTGATCATGTATGGGGTGAACAACCTAGTCCAGCAACATCAAAATACTGGTAATCAATAGAAACATACATTTGAAAAACGATTTAACAAACGGTCATTCCATAGTACGTAGACGGGAACAGGATTGTATGAAAACTGATGGTGGCAGCTCATGCATTTCACTAGCAATATTGCTATCCATTGACTTCCTTTAAAAAAAAGTGTTAATTAACTAAGAATTTACATACTACTCTTATATAACAAAAGAAAATAAACTATAATTTAACTGTTTCAAATATGCAAACCAAATTTCATGGTTGTTTCCTAACATACAAAATATTTTCAAGCTTGGAAATGTGACTGAGTAAAGACAAACCAAAGAATCCTCCCTTATTTTGCCCCTTTATCCAAGAACATTTAACCAAAAAATATCAAGATAGAGCCAGTATCATTAACTATGAATTACCAGTTCAAGTGGACAACAATGAATGTGTCTGAATTCTCTGAAGTGCTTCTTAAGGTACTCCCTCAACTTAGGGACGTCTTCTCTACGGAATATGTCCCAAAGAGCACCGCCCTTAACTTCGGAACAAGGTTCCCCATTCTCACTATATCTGTTTTGATCCATCTCCATTTCTTCACTCTTTTCCAGCTCCAATTTTCCTGAAACATCATGCTCATGCGACTCGACACCATCTCCAGATAAGTCATTGTCGACCATTTCATCTACAGCCTGAGAGTTACCTAATAATTCTTTTTGGTGTTGCTTTAAGTGTTTCTTTTTCAACTTCTCTATATCTTTCTGCTGCTCGGGAGAAAAGGTCACATCAGCAGTGTGTGTCAAAACATTGACCTGAAACAGCAAAGTTAAAACTATAAATAAATTTTCTAAATCAAACTCAAAAAATGCAAGCATAATATACTAGAATAAAATACGAATTTAAGGATACAATACAGCAGCATATTTCAATATTAGATTCACATAGGAAAATAACAACTTGTCGGCACTGAAGTAGGGTTTAAAGCCCCCCAAAAAAGAAGGATCAAAACAAGCATTCAAGGAAAGTATCTTTCTTTAAAAACTGCAACTTTATAAGGGCAAAACTCAAAGATAAACATACCGCATCAGACATATCACAATGTAACTTGGTCACAGAGTCTCCACGACCAAGCTCTTGAGCAGCTCCATACGCAATGTATGTTTTTGGCCCCAAGTCCGGCTTCAGGGAGTTTTTCGGCAATTTGACAGCAAGGTTTAGGAAGCCCGTGCAAGGATTTGTATATTCCTTAAAGGGTAGGCAGTGTATAAACTCTGCATAATGGCGTGGCAACCTCTCCTCAAATAAGGTGGATGGAGGCCAATCTTTCAATTTCAGTATTCGAGGCCAGTTTGCAGCATCAAACTTAATTTTTGAGTATTCTGTGAAGAACTGGTGGATATTGATCTCTGACTGCACTCACAAATATTTGCGATAATAATCAAAATCATCAACAACAATAACACAAAATAAACGTGTACGATATGAAAGAGACAAGATTAATATGCTGAATTACCGGGTTCACACAGAAATATCTGTAAAAATATGCTATGCCTATTAGGAGTTATAGCTCAATCTGCTGTTCTTTCAATACTTTAATCAGCTTATAGAAGAGTTGTAAATATAACTCACTCTATTCCAAAATGAATGTCCAGTTTACACACAAAAAAATGGTACAGTTTCCTGGTTAAATGCATGAAGTTTTTACCACTTTTAGATCATATATGTCTCGTACCTCAATCTTATACAGCACAATTTACAAAAGTATTCCCAAAATAAGTGGTCAAAATTCTGTGCATTCATTTTGGAAAGTAGTATTGTGTTGATGTACTATACGGTATATGCCCAGGTACCTTGTACAATCTGTTCCAGTTTCCAAAATGATATTAAATTCTATAGTGAGATGAACAAACATAACTAACCTCACATAAGTCCAAGCAATCAATGGCCGCCACTTCCAAATGTTTTGTGTGTTTGAGATGCTTCATCTGACGACACGCACGCCACATAACCAATGGCTCCCAGCTTAAACCAGATGTACATTCAAGCACATCACTCACAATTACTGGTTCACCTCTACTCCAATGCCACTGAAAATGACTCAAATCTCCATGTTGGATATCCATAGCTCTAGGACAAAACAAGTAGTTGTCACTGGAGTTCTCCCGAGAAGCAGCTTTCCTCAATAAGTCGTTACTAGAAACAGTGTCACCCTTCATCTTACAACATGGGCACGATTGTGCAGAAACACAAGATATATCAGTAGGCTCATCTTTTGCAGCCAGTTCCTCTGCTTGCTTAACCAAATCTGAAACATGATTTTCTGGCAGAGTGCTCGTCAATTCTAGAATGCCACAACCGCAGCCACCCATGACCTCAAGGGGGCATGGAATACTTCCATCTTCTTTCACTTTCCACTCCGAATCAGACTTAATATAGCTAGTTTTAGTGGGACTTGTCACATCTTTTCTCGGCCCACCATGTAAATATTTTATCCCTCTACTAGCATACTCCATAATGAGTTCTCCACCTCCCCGAAGGCCGCCAGCACGAATCTCACGGCAACAGACGATACAAAGATCATAAGAACAGTTTGAACATGTTCTATGAAGATCAACAATGGAAGTTTTGCAATGGTCACTGTAAAAACCATGAGTTAACATCAACAACATAACAAAAGTCATCATATAATCGAGACAATGGAACCATGACATGAGAATTGTCCTACCAGTATATACGCTCATTATTTGAACAAGCTGCCATCTGTACACTTAAATCTGGAAGTGACACCCCTAACAAAATTGAAAATTCAGTACATGAATAAAAAGGTGTGTGTTTATTGCTAAAGGAAAGATGCCATGCAACTGTAGATAGACTAACTAATCAGAGACCTGCCTATTCGATTTTGCTGGAGTGAAGAGAAGCAAATTTACTTAATTTAATTATGAAGTAAGCTAAACCTTATCAGATGCTAAGACTTTATTTGGAGACCAAAATAAGAAATAAGATGGATGCCTGTAATATTTGGTTGTGTAATTTATCTCTATATATTGATATATAGAAAATAATTAACTTTTTCATATCAATGTCCAAAGTGATTGGTATGCAACACATGAATTGCAAATAAGATCATGGAGCAAGAAAATACCAAGTCTCTGAGCTTCCGCCTTCTTTTCCGACATTTGCTCATCATTAAGACTTTTCAAAAGAGGGAGGAGCTTATGCAACAAGAACTTGGAGTATTTAACTTCATCAGCTTTACCAATCTCTAATTTTTTTGCTTCCTTCTTCATTTCCTACAACATATTACAAACAAAACATATAAATTATCCCATTCTCACCATGGACAAAATAATATAACATGGGCAGAAAAGAGACAAGCACTAACTTGAAGTGGTCCATCCAAGCGTAAACATGCTTTGCAGTTGCAATTTCCACGACAAACAGGACATGCCTCAGCAATATCTTCATGTTTTGTTTGAGGATACCTAGACATAAAAAGAGATCATGATAACATAAACAACAGCAGTATATCAGCAGGAAACCACATCAAACATTCAGAAATAAAATAATATTTCACTTTACTTGCATTTTGGGCACACAGTTGGTAATGTTTTTCAAAAACGCAAACTAAACTACACTGTAATTTTTAGTTGGTTATATAAATCTATCAGAAAGCAGTTTGTGCCCACCAATAAACCCACATTATGTCAATGTTTTAAAGCTCTCCTGTGTATCACATGTGAGCAATATAATCAGAGATAATATGCTAGTTCGGTACCAAAGTCAGTCAAAAACCTAATATATGTCTAAAAAATACTTGCACATTGGATTATTGTCTGATACCCAAATATTTGAAGGTAAAGAAGGGAAATAGTGGAAGAAATCCATCATTTAGTAAGTATGGGAAAGCCAGAATTGAGAGTGCCAAAACCAACCCAGATATTACATACAGGCTCCAAAAATGCATTGATAAAAACAAAATAGAAGAGAATATAATCAAACAGCTCTTTGAGATTTCAAAACATGCAATAGTGAACTAGATACGAGTTAAAGTAAATAAATTAACTACAATATTTAGAGACATAACATCAAGGAAATATTTTATATAATGTGTTCATACCAGTTGCTCAAACATGGGTAGCAATATCTCTTCCTCTTACACTTTTGGCATCGAACAACACCACCTTTATCATTCCTTTGACATTGATGGCACATTGAAGATATACGCTGATAAAATAGAAACAAAAAGACACAATTATAGAACATCAACCATGAAAGCCCAAATATACAATACAAGGAAGGCATCGAGTAAATAGAATTGTTACATTCAATGTCCTTTTCTGTGAGTTTTCTTCTGGCTTATTACGAGTAGCCCTCTCCGACTTTCTGGTAGCATCAGAAGATTCTCCTGAGGAACTATTATTCCGTCTAGGTCTGCCAGGTTTCCTATGTTCACTCTGGTTGGCTAAAACCTCATCGTCACTCCCAACATCAGCATTTTCCTCAGTTTGTTGTTGAACCGAATCCTTTGTTGTCTCCGAAGGATCTTGTTGGGTCTTTTTCTTGGGTCTCCCAGGTTTCCTAGGTACATTCTGGTTGGCTAAAACTTCATCGCCACTCCCAACACCAACGTTCTCCTCGGATTGTTGTAGAGTTGAATCCACATCTTGTTGGGTCCTTTTCTTGGGTCTCCCAGGTTTCCTAGCTCCATTCTGCTTGGCTGAAACTTCACCGCCACTACCAACACCAACATTCTCCTCGGATTGTTGTTCAACCGAATCCTCTGTTGTCTCAGAAAGATCCTGCCGGGTCTTCTTTTTGGGTCTGCCACGTTTCCGAGCGCCATTCCCAACAGCAGCACCTTCCTCGGACTGTTGCAGAGACAAATCCTCCATTTCCTCAGAAGTATCTTGTTGGGTCTTCTTCTTGGGTCTACCAGGCCTCCTCTTTCCCCGATTCAAAACCTCGTCTTCATCGTCATCAACATAATCATCAGCGTATTCAGTGTAGCTGACCTTGCGTGCAGAGTCTCTGAGCCTAAGACGCTTATTAGAATCAAATTCACTCACCGGAGATTCAAGAACACCTCCTCCATTGCCGTCCTAGTTAATTTCCAGAATGAGTGGCATCTAATCAATATTGTGTATAAATTTCACAACAGAAACAGCATTTAATTAAAATTCTCGAGAACAGAACAGAAACATTACAGGTTTTGTTACCTTGCTGTTCTTGCTCCTCCAGCCTGGTTTCCGGCCACGCTTCTTGGGCTCCGTCTTCTGGTTCTGATCTTGTCCTGGTTCGATTGAAGCAGTAGCGGGTGGAATCTGGGCGGCGAGGAGGGGTTGTTGGTCCTCAGCCACCACCGGCAACTGAACCTCGGCCATCGCCGGAGCGTATTGATTTTGATTCTCAATTTTTTTTAAACCGTTAGAGTTGGGGTTTGGGAAGGAGGAGTTGAGGGTTTTAGTTGGGTCTGTGTTCGTAAACGGAGGGAGAGATAAAAATATAATCTAGTAGAAACAGGTAAGTATTTAAGGACAAGGAATGAGAGAAGATGAGTTCCGTACTACGAATACAGGAAACTAAAATAATAATATTACTCCGTATATATTATTTTTATTTTACTTTTTAAGGTAAGACAGATCAAATTACTCCCTTTCTATTTCCTAATTTTTATCAAAACCAGAAATACAGTAATAAGTGCCTAAAATTTCAGTCGTAATAAATGAATTCGGCAACCATTTGGTGTCTACAGCTTCGTTAAGGCGGATATATATATATA
>JAYMTA010006795.1:0-10102 GCA_036897625.1 Pelargonium cotyledonis
TTGAGCCATTTAATTGCCCTTAGCCTATGAAAGAAAATGGTAAGTTAGGGGTTAATATTATCCCCTCATGTAGCTGCTGAATTAGTAAGATGAGAGGACAAAAACGAGAGAGAAAAACAGAAAAGAGAAAGAGGATTTTGCTGAAAATTCCAGCTTGAACCAGCCACCTTGCAATGGCCATCCACGAAGATCTGACTGTTGGATTGCTTCAATATTTAAGCTGCTTCTTTACCTTGTCGATACCTACGTTTTCACTGGATGAATTTTTGATCAGAGGTCTGCAAGTGTGCGAACGGAGCAGTGGGCAGAGAGCTCTGTTTGGGTGATATTTCTCTATCTCCTAGTTTGTTCTTGTTTCCATATTACTTGATGATTGTGTATGCCTCTAGTTATATCTAGAGAGAAAAATTGTGTATTCCCATTATAGTTGATAGTGGAGATTTTGGGGTGGACTCCGATCCCGTGGTTTTTCCCGCTTTGGGTTTCCACGTAAAAATTGCTTGTGTTCTTTGGGTTGCTTGCTTTTACATATGTTGGTGATTAGTGACCAGATTTGCATATGTTTAGTTGTCGGATTGTGCTCTATTTAATTACTTCCTATTAAGTTTAAACAAAGTTTTGGGATTTTCTGCGTTACGTTCCCGACATACATTGGCCAGTTTGCTCTGAAGCCTCTTCTTGGATATCTTTTCGGCACAATTGCAGTAACAGTTTTTGGTCTCCCAACTTCAATAGGTGAGTAGGACTTGTATATGTATTCTTCACCTTCCACAATTCGGCTAGGGTGTACTAAATTTTGATATAATTTGCTAACCAGGTGCCAGAATTATGTTGGTGTCTTGTGTTAGCGGGGCCCAACTCTCAAATTATGCCACCTTTTTTACGGATCCACAAATAACCCCTCTAAGTATCGTTATGACGTCTTTGTCTACCGCTACTGCAGTTTTGGTCACACCAACATTGTCGCTTTTGCTTATTGGGAAGAGATTGCCCGTGGACGTAAAATGAATGGTGTCGAGCATATTGCAGATCGTGGTTGCACCTATTGCTTCAGGGTTGCTTCTGAATTGGTGATGCACTTGTTCTCAATGCTTCTCTTGATTTCATTGATCTAATCGAAATGTCCTCACTTTTATTATCATTATTTGGGCCTCCAGGTTCTTGCCTCGGCTATGTGATGGAATTCGGCCATTTTTGCCTCCACTATCAGTATTTGTAATGGCCCTTTATGTCGGAGCGCCACTTGCCATAAACATCAAGTCCGTCCTGTCTCCCTTTGGAGTCACTATATTGTTGCTAATTATTGTGTTTCATCTATCAGCGTTTGTTTCCGGTTATGGCCTTACAGGTGTTTTCTTTCATAACGCACCCGATAAGAAAGCATTGCAAAGAACATTATCCTACGAGACAGGTAGCGCCATTCTCCTCTTGTGAGCGTGCCTCCAGCAATTTCTGTAAGTCGATTCTTTGACCTATGTAGTTTCTCAACACGTATTCTCTGAACATGATTATTGGTACATTTTGCGAGGCTGTTGGTTTGAGGATTGTATTGTTATCTTCTAAGTAGAGTTGACTATTTGTGTCACCGAGTCATATTTGTGTAATGCAACACGATTAATAGTCGTGTTTGTGTCGGTTTTATCTCATACGAGAGATGATGTGGCTGTAATTGACACTGCTCACATTCTCTGCTTCCACCTTACGCTAAGCCTATTGGCATGCAGTGTTTTGGCGTCGTGTATAGTCTTTGGTGTTAACCAAAGAAGGTTTTTGACGCTCGAGTTGATGCAAACATTTAATAATTGTGTTTAAATAGTGAAAAACACACGACACGTTTAGCAGTCGTGTTCTCGTCAGTTTTATCTCAAACGATAGATGATGTGGCTGTAATTGACACTGCTCACATTCGCTGGTATCAGATTGTATCCGTCGTTTTGCAAACCGTTATGATGTCTTTGATGGGATTCTCCCTTGTCATGCTTTGGTCTCGAAAAAACGATTAGCACCATTGCAACTGGCAGGGCATAAAAACGTTCAAGAATCCGATCGTGCATCATTGATGAGAGCTCGGGAAGCGAACAAAGTTTCTTTCACTGATACTGGAAGTCGTAGAATTGGAGCTCTCTACAAGGATATGTGTATGAGGCCATTCTTGGTATATTTAGAGTAAATTACATATACGTACCCTATACTTTGCTCGATTTGCATATAGCTCCATGTTCTTTTTCGCTACCCCAACTTTCAGTTTAGTCAGATAGATTTATTTTTTCTACATTGTGAAAATTTGAATGTAAAGGGAGCTAGCTGCAAAAGAAGTGTAGCATAGGGTATTTTTTGTAAAAAAATTTCTTACATTTTGTATTTTACATTGCAGCCTTAAATTTGAACTTTTGGTTGATTTTGGAAATTGAAATGATAATGGTAGAATATGTAATGATTCCTATTTTTTTTTTAATGTTACAAGTAATGGTTGATTGATTCATGATGTTGGCTAAAGTTGTTTACAATGTAAATTTAATTTTAAAAATATAAATGTAAGTTGAAATTCTTTATTATTTTTATAGGGCGAACATATAATAATTTATCACTTCAAATCGAACGACAGTAAAGACGATATAAAATTTGAAGTTTAAAGATCAACCCACCTACACATATATGGAAAAGAGAACAAAAATCTAATTAATTCGTAGGTCATTCGGTTCCAACGAATAGAAAATCAACACTATTAACTGAACGTCGATAGAATAATTAAACCGAAAACATATATATTAATCTTGCCCACCAGTGTGAATAATCTCATCAATATGAATACCACCAAGCGCATGTATCAACCAGTAAGGGGTTGTTCCAGCTTAACTTGAGGTCTTAAGTTCATGTCCTAGGAAATGCAGCTGCATTAAAACTTGGTAGGGAGAACTTTGTCGCCTTTATGGTCCTACCCGGCTCGAATAAAGATTAGTCTGAGTATGATAAAACGATTTAAAGACGTCAACTGCGAGTTTATGGATCCGCTCGAGAACCTCATGGTCTAAAGTTTAGACCCCCAAAAAGATAAAGTTAAATCTTTCCAAACGTTTAAGCTCACAAGGTGAAATATCGTTATTGGTTAGGTTGAGTCCCGATTCATAAAAGTTTAGTTATTCTATTTTCTCTTTAATTTTTCTTTTAAAAATAAACTTTTATCTAAATTTTATGACCATTTTACCCCCAAATCTCATGTCCAAATTACAGAAGCACCCTCCCTTCACTACCAGCCCGAGAAGCCAGTCTGAGCCACTCCAAGCACAGCTCCGTGACGCAACAATGGCAACTCTGACTTCACTGCTAAACCAAACAGACCCTTTTATGTTCTCCATCTCCAGATCAAAACCCATTTCCAGAATATGATTTACCGTTGTTGGGTTCTTTTTCGCGAACCCGCCAAAGCCTGGTACTTGCCGATCTTCGTTGAATGGTGAGACCAAGCTTCGCTTGCTCTTCATTGGTTTACTTTTATAAACTTTCAAGGTCTAAAGATCTGCTGTTGAATTGATTTTTGTTAGCTTTTGAATCTTGTATGCTGTTGCTGAGTTAATGGAAATTGAGAAATTTTTTAAATGCTTCAACACTGTTTGTTTTCTAAGAAAGCATGGAAAAGATAAGGAAACTTATACTTCAATTGCACAAAAAAAAAGGCTTATAATTTTGTTGGTGTTGAGGTTGAGACCTTTTGCTAAGAGACTTTATTTACTTGACTTGAAATTATGAATTCAATGTCACAAAGCAACAACTTTACTGTAAAGTTGTTGCTTGGGTGAGACCTTTTGCATAGAGGTTGTTTACTTGTCTTGAAGCCCGAGAATTCAATGTCACGAAGCAACAACTTTACCGTTTTGTTGGTGCTGAGGGTGAAACTTACAGAACAGTAAATGTGTTGCTTAGGTGAGATCTTTCGCAGAGAGACAGTTTATCTTACTCAAACTTGTGAACTGAATGTCACGAAGCAACAATTGGTGTGGACTGTGGGACGTCACAAAACGGAAAAGTTGCTGTCTCATGACATTGAGTCCACAGCTGCTTTTATGAACACTTTGCGTTATGGTAATCAATGAAAATCTGTCAATTGTAGGCATTGTTGGCTATGCAAGTATCTCTAAATCTCCTTGTTTCATCTCAAAGGTAAAATTCAATTGAAATCATCAAGTTACATCTTAATTTGAGTAATTTATTTGCGTTATCATGATTGAATGTGTACAGGGGATAAATCATAAATGTGAGGATGTTTGTGTACGAAAAGAGGTATCTTTCAGCCATTTGCTTGTGGGATGCTGAGAGGTGTTTTGCAGCCAAATGCCAGCTTCTTTCAAGCTTCGTACTGGTGAGTTGTCAACTAAATCAATTGGGTATTGACTTAACTCTCTCCTGTTGGCTTTACACACAACTTTCTCTGATCTGCTTGTATATATAATCATTGTTGCATCTGGAGACTGTATAGCTTTGGTAATTATGTTTGTTTCAGTATTCGTATTGTACCCCATGTGACTGATATTGAATTGGTTTATCGATAATTGCTATTTTGACTGGCTTGCTTTGATGCTTTGTTGAACCAAATTAGTTTGAAATTCTTGAACTTTCCTACAAGAATGTGAATTTTGTGCTATGGGTTTTGTATCTCAATCATGAGCTTTTGACATTGGAGGATTCCGGAAAAAATTAGCCATTTGTGTTTCTCAGCTTTTTATAATATATGGTTTTGATTCAATATTTTTCTTAGAACATTCAATGGTTGTCATTGACATTTTGCGAGAGCTTTTAGGTGCTTTATAGTTAGTTTAATATTGTTGCCTAATGTTTTCATTTCATGGGCATCAGATAAGTTTTATTTATGAGTGTTTTAGACAAAATTCAACCTTCTATTTGACCTTTCATTGCTTTGTAGGGCCTTAATAGTGTTTACATACATAATGCCCAAATGTGTTGTGATTAGGTTTCATGATGTGGGACCCATTCGAAAAAAAATCTAAAATATATTCTCTGAGGTAGAGTAGAGCTGAGAATTTAGACCCGAATCCCTTGAAAGTCAAATCCCGACTCTCATTTTTGTGGGTTCAGGTAAGATGATATGGACCCTACCAATTTTCAGGTCAAGTCGGATTTATCCCAAGAAAATTGCTGTTCGGGTAAACCTAGGCCACACATTTTACATGTGAAATAATCCGGCCCGAGCCGCGGCCTGAAACTATCAACTCTTACGAACTTGTACTGCATTCGTCATTGTCGGATTAGGCCCTTTCAACTTGACCCGGACTCGAAACCCGATGACCAGTTCTAAGGTAGAGAGGTTGAGCCTTAGCAAAACGGCGTGCTTGCTGATTTTTATGTCATGGGCTCGAGTAAAACAACCTCTTTGCAGAAGCAGAGTTAAGTTAAGGTTATGTACATAAGTGACCCCTCCCCAGATTTCGCAATGGTGCGAGCCTATTGCACCTGTCAGTAGATTTCAAAAGGGACGGGTCGGGCAAACCAACATAAACTCACATATTTTACAAGTGAAACTCGAAACCCACACCTCTTTCAGGTTGGGTTTGGTTTAAGCCTTTTCAACCCGACTTGGAACCCAAATTGCCAGCTCACGAGCTGGTACCATGTCAAAGTTGTGAGCTTGTTCTGATGATGCTTATACTAATGGAAACAAACATAATCTAATGTGTTGGAGTGATAAAACTTCAAAAAGGTTGTGTAATTAGCACTTAAAAAACTCATTTCACAATATTATAATATGCTTTGTGGTAGATGTAAAGTACTAAAGTATAGTTTATCAATGTTTAAACATTAATTTGATGGAGATTAAAGCTAAAATCTCATTTTAAATTGTAACATAGTACCAAAAGAGACAACCTCAAATTGCACCCCACTTTGTCTCATCACCCATTCACCCTCTTAACATAGTACACAAGAACTAAGCTTACATGCATACATATATATGTATATATAATCAGTGTTTGTGAGGGAGTGAAGTAGAGATCAAGTGTTGCTTGTCTGGAAATTTGTGCTGAAACTCGGAGATTAAGGCTTTGTTTTCTTGATGAAGAAGATTAGCTTTTTTCCTCAGCTTCTTGTTCTCTTCAATGATGGTTTGGTTCTCCAGGAACAGCTTCAAGTTCATTAGTTCCATGTTCTTTTCCACCTCTTCCTCCCCACTTTTCCTGCTGAAAATGAAAAAAGTAAAACAAAACACGAACACGATTATTACAGAGGCTAGAAGTACAACCATGTTAGCATTTCAATAAGAGTTTTTTGTTCGGGAATGAAAATCAGGAATCTTATTCTCATTTTCATGCCAAAAGTTTTAATCCAAACGCTACATGCGAGCTTTGAAAGATATGTGTACCTGCTGGTGAGCCAGTAAACCTGAACTTTGGATCGCCTTAGGCGTTGCTTTCTCTCAGAAACTCTGAGGGGGCGACGAGTTATGGTACTTTCAGTGCTGTTGATGCACATATTGTTGTTGATGATGTTGAAATGAATTTGTGGAGATTGAGAGAAGAATGGTACATTTGAGGTCCTATAAATATATGAGAGAGAGAGAGGTTTCACTTGTTGTAATGATGGGTTGTAGAGACTTGTTGTGTTGTGAAGGGAAGCACATTCATATATTGATCCATGAGTAACAAAAAGCCTTTAGAAAATGGAAAGCTCTGTGCCTCCTTGCAGGGTGTGCATGATTGGGTTTGGTCCGAAAATTTGGACCAGACTGGTCTAGACCGAATGGATTCAGTTGAGTCTACTTCATTGGAATGGACCGAAAGATTTGTGCTTCATTGTAGGGGTGTGCATGACCGGAGCCGGACTGAAAACTTAGACCAGACCGGTCTAGACCAAAAAGATTTAGTTGTCTACTTCATTGGACCGGACCTATGTAGAGGTGTGCATCATTGGATCCAGACTGAAAATTTGGATCAGATTGGTTCGAACCGGAATGATTTAGTTGAGTCTACTTCATTGGACCAGACTGAAAGCTCTGACTTTTGTAGGAGTGTCCACACCCTTACCTTGTTGATGTCAACTGTCATGTGGAGAACTGAAATAAACACGATAAATTTACAACAAACATTCGTTGAACACGCACATTTTACACGTAAAACCTACAATCCGCACTATTTTTGGGTTGGATTTGAGTTAGACCGTTTCAAACCGACCTGACCCGAAACCCAAAATGCCATCTCTACCCCAACCTCCTTGTTTGATATGGAGAACTGAAACAAACATTTGTTGAAATTTGGATAGCTGTCAAGTTTATTTTGTGGTGGATGACATTTATGTGGAAGAACCTAGTATAGTTACTCTATTTTAATAATGTTACATAATTTGTTTTTGTCAAATCACTGTTTAATTTCTTGTGTTTATGAAAATATTGCAGATAATGCATGGAAGTATTGGCTAATTACAACAAACTACAAGTGGGTTTAATGGAAGGGCATGACATGAGCTTGAGGTCCCCATTCGAAGTTTCAAAAAGGTCTCTCTCTCTCTCTCTCTCTCTCTCTCTCTCTCTCTCTCTCTCTCTCTTGGTTCCTCATTATACCCTTTGAACAGAAGTTTCTAAGAGTCAAATGTTAAATTGAGGGCTTTTGGGCATTACTCAAAAAGTTCAACATTACACTATTTCTATCTTTTCATCAACATACATATACATAGCTGAAATATGTATTATACAGGACTATATGCTCACGGGTTGAACCTAAAAATTCCCGCGTTCTTGTTTAGTAACTTTTTATCGTTTCTAAACATTTTTTTCACTAAGTGGCAAGACCTGTCAGAACATGCAAAAAGTAACACGATAAGAACACGTGTTTTTCTATACAACTTGTTTAGGCCTGCGGTTCACATTGCCATGACAGTATATTTGTATATGTAAATTACATGTACAAGACAGTGTGTTTCTTTATCATTGTAAATTTATAACTAGATATGTAAATATTGAGCTCCAATTACATCTCACATTGTGTCTCTGTTATGATGTAATTTATATGTCTGATTTTAATATTCGATTATACATAATAGTTTGAACTTTTACTACTAAAAAGTCAACTTGATTAGTCAAACTTCCATTTTTTTCTTTCAATTTATAAACAGCGACAACAAAACTTTTGATGAATTTACATACAACTCTTTTCATCTACCATCTTACCCTCGAGTTTAAACATCTAGAATTAAACTATTGAAAAAACATAGACGGCATATCATTCCGTTTGAAAGTTAGGGCTAAAGGGTCCCTACAACACCCTCACTCTGCGTGAGATTTCATCATAAAAATAATAATCATCATCATTCCGATACACAAAATCGTTAAGTTAAAATTACGTGCTTCTAATCAAAAAATTAATGAACAACATGCCGATACATGTACATATATATAATGATTGCAATGTTGAATGGAAAACAAAATGGAGCACTCAAAAACCACACTTATTTCAAGTTTTACTGCAACTACTACTAAAATACGAGGGACGATGATGTGAGCTATGGAAGAGCTTAGCTCCATTAAAAGTCAACCTAGAAATGAATTTTTTTGTTTTTCCATTTTTGTCCATAATTTTACCAAATTACAAAAAAATGTGCACAACTCCATCACATGCTCTCAACATGGTGGCCTTGTATTGATCCTATCCTTATGGGTCCGTGTCCACATCAACACCCCCCTTTTGCATTGCATTCGCCAATCAAATTTCAGATCGGATTTAAATTCTGTTACTTGAATTTGAGTTGAAATCATCTAATCCGATCCTAAATAAATTCAAGTATGGATGACAATCTTATTCAAGGTCTCCAATTATTTGAATGTGGCTCGGGACAAAGCTAAAAAAGAGGTGGCAAATTGAGGCTGATTTGAAGGTGCTCGAAACCCGATCCTCACTTTTGTAAGTTCAAATGACATGAAATAAATGCGACCAAATTTAGGGTTGTATTTAATCATGCAAATATGCACAAACTCATATATTTTACATGAAAAGCTCGCAACCCGACCCATTATGGACCAGGATCGTGTTTTGCCGGCTCTAAGGCATAGGACGAGGACATGGCAACTATAACCCGTCCACCCTGAACCCAATATGTTATATAAATAGTATAATAACATTTCTATTATTAATTTAAACTTGAACCCAATATATATTCAATTTTTTGTTGATGTTGTCTCTTCTTCATCATCAACATCATTATCATAACCCATTATCAATATCATCATCACCATCATATTCTCACCATCATGCCTATTTTGATTATTGGGAATTAGGCTCCTTCATTTTTCAACTCCTACATAATTGTTACATTTTTTTCCTACATATATATCATTTCCACACTTATACATTATTTTCTTCACCCATTTTTTTTATCTCATGGCTACAGTTTTCCCCGACAATTCGAATTCCAGGTCGAGTTTGAAAAAACCTAATGACGGCTACATTGGGTGTTGTTGACACGTTCCAATTGCAAAATCATGTCATTCAGCAACATGCATGCGTTTGTCACAAGAACACACTAGCGACGTGATCGTAAGAAAAGTGCATGTGCGAATTTTGGGTTTTACGTGTAAAATATGCAGTATTGATTGGGTCTTATCTATGCAGCCCAAACCGGGAAAAAAGTTTGTCGGGGTTTAAGTGCACACTGGTTCGGATTCAAATTGTCAGTTTCAAGCACGTCTAAATGCAAATAATTTGAACTTTTTTTGGGCCTAAAGCCTTTTAAATTTAGCTTTTCCTGAGGACCAATCAGAATCACATTGGGCCTTTTCTGGCCCACCGGTTCTTAATTCATAAACCACAACCGGCCCAACCGGAATGGCAGCATAATAATTCCACTTTTTTTCTTCTTCTTTTTGAAGAAAATAATTCCACTTTTTGAAAGTAAATTTATTAATAATTTAATACCATAATCAAGACCATAATAAAAGAGAATTTGGTGAATACTACTATATAAGTATAATAACTAGTTTTGTATCCCGGCTATGCTCGGATCAGCATCACATTTAAGTATTAATTTTTTGGACAACTTGAATATATTATGATCTATTTTCTTAACTAAGTTTTGTCGGGTCTTCATCTCATTTTAACTATATCCA
>JAYMTA010006796.1:0-10099 GCA_036897625.1 Pelargonium cotyledonis
AACCCCAAAATAGAGACCACTGAAAGGTTCTAAACGATTTTGATTCAAAACGGGAAGCTTTTCCGTTCGAAACAATTGGGGTTTAACAACGAACATAAAAAAAGCTTAGAGGTCGAGACAGACACTTTGTTTCTTCAAAAATAAAAACTGAATCGTTAGAGTTTCAAGCTCATCAGAGTCTTGAACAGAGAAGAGACAAAGGAAACCCGAAATCTCTGGTGCGAAGAGAAGGCCAAGTGGGTGCGAAAATGGCATAGTGTGGTGAGTTGGAGTAAACTAAAAAAATGGAAAGTTCAGGGGTTAAACTTCATATACACAACAATTCATTGCTGATGTGTAGGTAAACAACCTGCTATAACATATAAGTTGGACCAAATTAAAAAAAAAATGGAAAACCCAAAGATCGAAATGAGTGAAAACCCTAAATAAGGGTCCACTCCAAAATCCAATAAAGTCTAGGGGGTCTGGAACCATTTAACCCTTGAGATTTTGTTTTTGTTTTTTTAGCGTAACTAATTGTATTATATTTATTATAGATCATACATTATAAATATGGAATAGGGTACCCACTCCTATAAGCCTGTCATAGAACATAACGACCTAACCGAAATATAAGCCGTTTGATTCGCACCTGCTAACAAAATCAAAATCTATATATACTAGTTTTATGCTTAGCCACAGTCAATGTATTACCCACATTCAAACTGAAGGCATTGGTTTTATTCCCCCCCGCCCCCCTCTCAGGCAGGCCCAGTCACAAAACTAGGAAACCCTAGAATCACCACAAGAAACCCTAATGCCATAGAAACCCTAATAGTTTTATTCTCTATACAGAGCCAAACCTTTTTTTTTTGTTTGTTTAATTTGATAAATTTGAGTGAATTCAAGAAAAATAAATTAATTTTCAATAAAACATTAATAAATTAGTGAGGGAATACCTTTATTTAAGAAAAATAATATTAATGAATATCCAAGCAAAGTCGGGTCACAAACTAGTTATTTTTTAATAGCAAACGCACATTTCTCTCACTAATTTCCTTGCTTTGAATATTATAGTCCGGGATTGGCCGTCACTACGTTATTTTAGCAATGCATCTCTCGCTAATTTTCTCGATAAGTTTGGTTCTCGATTGACACTTTGCCCTCACTAAATCGTAAAGGACGATTCAGCGTGTCCATTAATTCTTGACCATGTTCCGTGACCAATAACGTGGGTTCTGGCTCATTTCAATTACTCTTTATGGATTTGAGTGAAAAATAAGAGAACCTAGTTGCTCTAGCTAGTGGCACTTTTGATGAAATGAAAACAATATAATGCGGAGCTAGATTTAAATAAAACATGAAGCTATGTGGTAGCTCTCAGAAAAAAGTTGTCCCCAGCTAGAAGTTGAAAGGGAGGTAAGTAGGTAGGCACAAAGGGAGAGATCCAATGTTGTTGTTGATCTCACCATTGCCAACAATTACTTATCTCACCGTCCCTTCAAAATCGATCTACTGTTTTCTTTTTTATTAATTTTTAATTTGTAGAGTATCAACTTAGTTGAAAGTTCAATTTTTTCTATCGATTAACAAGCTTATAAACATTGAGATTTGAAACTAAGACCTTGAGAGATCAACTGAAATCAACCATTTTCCCTACTAATACCTTGAGGTATCTCCATAACTTAGGGATGATATAGCTGAGGTTGCTGCATGCAAATTAAATACAAACAGTTGCTTAAAAATGTTGATATTGAGAAAAGAATAGTATAGTGTTAATTACATCGGAAAACAAAAAAGAAGAAGAGAAGTTTGAAATTAAGAAAAGAAGCCTAGTATAGCTAAGAAATAGTAAGTAGATCTATATATATTGTATTATAGTACTGATGTTATTTTTGTTTTGCATGCTCAATAAAAAGTTTCCTTATTAAGAGACCTAGTTGAATGTAACAATCAAGAAACATGAAAAATTATATATTCAAGTTCGAATATGGCAACAAATGTGAGGTATTAGCAAAGGATTGTACATTTGACAAGGTTTTTGCATGGAAAACAAACACCTTGTCAATCCTTAAACCTTTGATTGTTTCAGCGAAGCTCCATCTATATATATAATGTTTATTGGATGATACAGTTCGATACAGACAGTGGAGCAAGTTTTTTTAATTTCTTTTTTGACTTCATTTGGTACAGTGATGGATCTTGTTATTTAATTATTTTAAGATATGTATTAATTTGATTCACGTATTTTACTTAGATTTGAATTTACAAAATGTTGACCATCTGCTCAACTGTACAATGGGCTGTATAAGCTACAAATTTAGAAAATAAAATGATGTAGTTTCCAAAGTAGTTTGCATTAAATACAATATATAATATGTGTTAAATGTATAGTAAAGTCCATTATAGCTTGATATAAAATTTTGGCTTTCTATCTATCAGTTTAAGCTTCTGGATCATTGATGTTGGAACTAGAAAATATAGTAATATTGTCATAATCGCCTGAGATTCGTCTGGTTGAAGCAAAGTGGCGAAACGAATGAGACACACGGCTAACCTCAGGAGTTTATGCCTCCAAAATGTCGTTTTAAATATTAATTTCAGTTTTTGAATAATTTTTATTTTACTTTTCTTCTTTATTATCCAAGCTCCATTTTTTTGTCAATACTACTGTAAAGCCAAAACCGAAACGTCTATTTCTAAAATTGTAAACTGCATTCATGTGGTTATTGTAAATCGTATAAATATGGCTTCTCTATTTGTAATTAAAGAACAAAGAATAATAAAAGAAGTGCAATACGATTAAAATCGAGTCTTTACTTTTGGTTCCACGTGCACAAATGTATTAATCCACGTGAAAAAACGTGAAGTCTGTTGCCACTTGATATACGAACCGAACCTTTTTCATATCAGCTAATTTTTTTGAGTTTGAGTCAAGTTTACCGAAAAGAGGCAAAGAACAAAATCCCTGTTGATCTAGCAGAACTTCAAAGGGTTGAAACTGAAACTCTTATTCCAGCTTCACTTCAAGGGGTTGAAAATGTTGTTGTTTAGGGTGTAGTTAATTAGGTGCCACATTTTGTTCCCTTCACCTAAGCATCAAGGACGTTATAGGTGCCACATTATGTTTAAAAACCAAGTTGCTTCACAATTATCAAGCTTGGTGAAAGCTCGTTCATGTTCTCATTAAACAATGTCGAACAATATATTCTGGTAATTTCTTGGAAAAGCCAGAATGTATTAAATGAAAATTTCATTAATCATATTACATGATGAATGATACTTATAAATTTCTGCAATATTTTCCAATGAATGCAAGTTCATATGTAACATTGAAAAATATTTCATGTATTATTACAATTGTACAAGAAAAGCATCACGATAACTATCTAAATTTACACATCTTTTTCACTTAAAAATCAAAATATAGAGGGTGATATGATGTCTTGTGTCAAGCTTATGTTATAAGCTCAATAATTATAATATTATTCACCAAATGATGTTATCACATCAATGCATTGGTCATGTTATGATGACGTGGAGACTGGAACCACAATGAGGTGGTGTTGGTCCTTAGATGTCAATATGTTGAGGTAGTAATGATGTCACTACACAATGCACTTCTTGACATAGTGTTTCCCGAGAAGGCACTGAAAATTCATTTCTAGATCGGTGGTTGTCCCGTCGCGTATCATGTGAATGACGACCTCCCAACGTATTGAGTATTGACAAACAAGTCGTAGTATAGAGATCGAGGATGTTAGAAATTGGGCTTACCTCGCTTAAAATCAGTCTAGAGGCCCGAATGGCTAGACGAGTACTTGCTAACCCGAATGGTCAGAGTCTAGGGGTACGATTGGTGCAAGGCGGGTTGTAGACATCAAGAGGTAATGAAGTTTGAAGGTCTCATGCGGAGGCTCATAAAACATATAAGAGACTATGATGGGTGTGAAACTCATTTGCAAGTCTAATAATTTTCATCTAAATTTCCATTTTCAACACTATATTAACTATTAAGCCCTGATCAACTTAAGTTCAATAAGAAAAAAGGATCAATGTCAATAATATGCCACTTGTAATGTGACATGTAGTGGAATTGATTGTAGGACATTATTAATGAAGGAGTCCGTAAGCAGACATCTATAAACAACGTCGAGAAAAAAATGAGTAGAACCTTAAAGAGCCGAAATTAGGTTCCAAAAGTTCTGAAATGAGCCCGGAGGGTTTGATTTAGGTTATAGAGCTTTATGAGGTGGAAATAAGTGTTGAATATAGGAAAATGAATCGTTAATTGGGTCGAAACTACTTTAACTTTGAGCAAAATAGTCTAACCAAAATTAGTGTTGCACAGTATCAAATAGTCACTACACCTTCTAGGTTGCAGCTTTTAAGTGAAGTAGACGAGGGCGAGAATTCGATGTAGTTGGGCCGACGGCGAGCTCGGGACTCAGACAGAGTCTAAGCTAGCTGACACTTGTGACTTGGTCCGACTTGGTGAGTCAACGAGTGCAACTTGACAGTATATTATTCCTACACCATTTCATGAATTTTTGGCGCACGAAACTCTCAGTTTATAAGACATATTGTACAAGTGTCGTATTGTGATTCATTTAAGTCATTAATAAAATATTTTATGTGTCATGTCTCATTTATTACTACACCATTTTGAACAAAGAAATGCATTATTCTAAGAGATAATTTTTGGTGAATTATTAGATCTCTCAAATAAAGCCAGTATTGTTATTCTAATGCATGCGTGTTTCTTTTACAATGAATCATTGTCATATAAACCAACATAAAATTACATATAAAGCATAGTACATTTACAACTTATCTACACAAATGTCCTAACAAAGAAAAGAACTTCTGGCTTTGCCTCAAATCTGTCCCGCACCACTGTATCATCAACGACATCATCCACGCCAGTGGTCTTCTGGCATCACTCCGGCTAATCCAATTTAGCACCTCGATTTCTTCATTAGTGCATTCAATGTGTTGACATAGGGAACCTTAACTGTTATATCTCTAATTTGTCTTGAGTCTCTCATAGTCTCTTACATTTATAAATGTTTTTGGTATTTTCAATTTGAGCATGTTGCTCTTTCATGTTTTCACAGGCCTCAAGTCTCTTTGTACTTGTTCTTGTAATATATTTTACTTGAATAAAGTACATATTGCTGATAAAAAAAAAACACAAGAACTAGCTAGTGAAATTTCATGAAGCAAAAACTTCCCGTATGGCCTCTAGAACTCGATCAGCTGTTTCTGGCCCAAACAACCTTGGAAAGCTAGAGGCGAGATCAATCTCGATAGTCTTGTTCTTAACCAATCTATCCCTTTCCTCCAACAATGTCTTTTCAGAAGATCTGTTACTGTCACACTGACCCAACCAGATTCCCATCACTTCCTTTGCAATGGGATGAACATGATTCTGTATGATCTCCTCCAACCGTCCTGTTCCACCTACCTCAGTTTCTTTTCGAACCATAATTATTGTGGGAGATCCAAGAGAGCGAAGGTAAAGGGACGATGTGAAGTAAGGTTTACTCTTGAGGATTTTCTCGAGCATTTGCTTCAGTGATTCCAACTTTGTTTCTTCATAAAATTATGTCTTGAGGTAATCTGGATTAAGGACAAGGTCTTTTCGAGGAGGCAAATCAAGGATGAGAATTAGTGTCGTTGGGCTACTCTGTACGTATAAGCTCAACCAGAAAATTTGGTGCATCCGTAGAAGAGTTCAGATAGGTGGAAAGTTGGCAGCTCACAGTGTATCCAACTTCCTAGTTTGAAATTAATCAATCTGACACATCAAAATGTACATGATATATAGAACCAAAGAAAAGTAGATGTTGATCTTCAACTATGATCTAAAAAGGTTCAAGTTTAAGGTCAAACACCAACAATCTGTACTTCCCTTTGGGACTAAAGCTCGGATAGTTTTCAGAGTTTTTAATTGACGTACACCACTTAACTGTTACATTTCTTAAATGTCATCTTGATCATTTGCAACATAAAGCAATTCAAGTCACCATATCGTGGTGCAGTGCATTCATGATTCAAAGCTCATTTGCATCATAATAAGAGGCATGCAGTGTTTGCCAATAGCTATGTACTTCATGTTGATTCTTTAAAGCATACACCACAAGATAATTATTATAGAAAGGGACTGTACGTATTGATTCCAATAACCCACATACTTAAAACTTCTTTTTTTTTTTTTGGGCCTTTTACTCCGGCATTCCAACCATGATGAAGGATCAAAAAGGCACTTAAAAATTCAATCTTTAAACCAACAGATGCATCTAACAAAAAAGGATCCAAAACCCACCTAATGTGGGGACTTTCCTAGAAGGAATGGTCACATGTTATATATAGAATACATCAAATTAGACAAGGCAATGGTGATGGTGATGCTGTAATATTACGAGACCTTAGGACGCTTGACGGAGATAGAGAGTGGCGTGAAGAATATTGTGACACTGAGCCTGCAGGAGCACTTCATTAGTATAAACATGTAAACTAACTATGAGCTATATATATATGTAAGCAATGCCCGAATAATATATACAATGCTATAGGACAAGGAAGTGGCATATATATAAGCACATACACTGTGAATCAACCAATTCTTAACTATTAAAGATATGCAATTAGCTACCATAAGAGACAATCAACTGATAAATTAAACTCCCACTTAGTATAACAGATATCTACTTGCGAATGCTAAATGACACAATTAACAACAAATTATAAGGGACACAAGATTCTAGCCTACATGAACTAGCTAGAATGAGGACCCTTACTCGGGTCTCATTCTTAAATTGTTTCCCGAAAAAGTTGACCATCTCGATTCCAGTATATTCAACCATCGTTTGCTGACTAAGATGAAGAGGAAGAAATATTGGAAAGTCGATCAAGTGGCCATCTAGTGCTCTTGCCGCTAAGGTTGGTGATGCATCTTCTCGTTTGTCCCCTGTTGATATGTTGAGGTAGAGGAAGAAGACTAGTGATGGTCCGACTTCGGTGCCCTTATAAGAATAAGTGTGATCGGAAACAAAAAATCAAGCTTACCCTATTGTTTCGTCTCATGTTATGGGTAGAATTCCCGATAACATATATGGGTTACGGAGTGGTTATCAAGTTTCAATAGTGATCTCTATGTTTCTTTCAAGGATTCTTCTTAATTTGGTGAAGTCTCGGACCGAGGTAATTATTGAGGAATTTGACATCGGGAGATCGTACGTTGGTTGGTCAAAATTTTCTTGTACCATTTTTCCAGTGTCGGCCCGACTTGATTCTCTTGAATAGTTAGAGCATCACCATTGCATGGACTTAAATTGAGTCATAATATGACATCATATCTTAATTTTATTGTCTGCCACACTGGCAGACAGTCATCACCAAAAAGTAATTTTGCATTCAAAAGATTCAATTTGAGTTCCAAATAATCATATAACCAATCATCACTTTTCTTATATATATTTGCTAGTTTTGTATTTTGTATTTTTTGGACTCTTTTTAATAGACTGTGGTACAACATAAATGGTTTCGTAGGTAAAAAAAAAATGAAAGAGGTCCAGTCCTTATACAGAGGGCGTGGTCCTTTAAAATGTTTTTGTTCTGTGTAGGATTCTTCAAAAAGTTGAGTCTCTTTATTGGTCCCCATGTATTTTGGACCAGCATTGTGGATGCTCGTAAGGACGATCCATCATGTCTTCGATAGTGTGTCTCGATTTGTTTTTCCATGCTACTCGGTATCTAAATAGTATTGAGCATGTGAATCAATGAATTATTAAGTATGTTGTCAGGGCATATGAACAGGTTTTCGATCATTTCAAACACGCGTTGACACATTTTCCATGGCGAGAAGTAAAGATGTTCCTTGGCTCTCTAGGTGTATTGTTTTCTAGTCATCCATTCACGATGTTAATGGAATAAACGAAAATAAATAGGAGAAATTACATATGGATACCTGGAACTAGACACATTTTGTGTTGGTTACCTCTAAACTAATTTTTGTACCTTTGGACTACCTTAAACTAATCATGGTCCATTCGTTAGTTAACTGTGATTGAAGTTTACTCTTCTTCTCATCATGTGCACTGCAAATGACTTTCACAATATATTTTAAATGACAAATTTACCATTCTTTTTCATTGTTCAACAACAAGAATATTCGCCAAAAAATTCATAGTTACGTAGAAAACTTCAAAGTTTCGCCGAAAAATTCAAAATTTTGCCGAAAAATTCATACAATTTTCAGATTGTTTCAAACTTTCTTAATTTTCTCATTTGCTTTGTTTCATTCGATCTAATTTCAATATTTTGAAAATTTCACATACTTGTTACTCCGAATTTGCATATTTGGACCAAGTCACATACATAAACCCAAATAGCAAACAAAAAATTGCACTAAAAAATTTTCAGATTTCATGCGCAGGTTTAAAGGGCTATTTAGTCGTTGCTCATTTCTTTCAATCCACTTGCAGGTAACGTATTATCATCTTCGCCTTTATTATTAGCTAGTTTGTGAGAGTATATTTACTACGGATAAATTAGTTCTTTTCATGTTTTTTTTTTGTTTTAAAATGTTTAGTTGTTTTAGTTGTTATATTGGTTTAATGTAGGAGAAATTACACGCAGCCTCTATCAACTATTGACTAAAAACATATAACCCCCATAAACTAATGTTCTTGACACCTAACCCCTACAAAGTTGTCATTGAACGGAATCCGTTATTTTTTTATTTTTTATTTTATGGAAGATGCACATCTCTCATCATATGCTAAGCATGAGACTTTTTTAAAAAAATTCTCAGAATGTCATTCTTCATCACTCATTTAAGTAAAATGAAAAGCAACAAAGAACAATTGAAGATTTCGGTACTGGAAACTTCAAGTTTTTGAAGAATCCGACACAAATTTCTAGATTTCGGCGATAATTTTCATATTCCGACAAAAATTTAACAATTCCTTAAAAATTTTCCAGCAATCTTTTCCAAATTTCGATGATGATTAACAACTAATAGTCAAAACTTGTTAAATTTCATTGATAAAAAATGTAACGAGATCATCAAACAAATCAAATCTGGACTTACAAACATAATGAAAATCTCAACTTCATTATAAACACTACAAAATCAGATCTGAACTTAATTACATGGACACTACAAATCAGATATGGACTAACATGAACACTACAAATTCAAAAAAGGTCATCCTTGTTTTGTCACAAGCCAACGAATAAGTTTTGGGCAATGCAGAGTTTAGTATTCAGGTGATTCATCAGGCTTGTTCTCGACAACAGTTCGGACTCCACGACCTCAACAGTCCACGAAATCAAGTGTTTCTCGTACTCAATCAGCAAAGCTCATTCGCCGATTGTGTCCTCGCTCACCGTCGACTTCACCCGATTCACGAATCCTGCTGAATCGGAACGACCCGACTATACGACTCTTTGCCGGGAAAAAAACTGCGAACTCTTGAACCCATATTTGAGTTATGTGGGTTTGTGGGTAGTGATGTGTGTGGCTCTGTGATGGGTTTGTGAGTTAGAAGTGCGAAGGAGCAGATGAGAGTTGAGAATTGATCTTGATGTGGAGATTCGAGGAGGAAGAAACAACGATGTGGCTGTGGTTTTAGGACTGGGAGGTGATGTTTATGTTGATTGTTGAAGATATCCTTGTTGCGGGTTGGTGAGTTTCGCGTTGTCCCCCCCGTTTGTCACGTCGTCGAAGCCCACCGTTCGTCACCGCCGTAGAAGCCCGCCTACGTCGAGATCGATTGCTCCATTGGGGCTGTGTGAAAGAATATGGAGAGAGATAGGGTTGTTTGTTGTTTTGTTTGTTCTTTTTTGTTTTTTTTTTTAACTTAAAGGCTTGTTTGGGTGTAGAACACTAAATAGTATGGGGTATAATGGTCTTTCTATCTCCAACTTATGGTGAAATGTAACATAATTATTACATGGCAAGTTAATGGGGGCTAGGTTTCAAGACATTTACTTCAGGGGGGCTTGATGTTTTTAGTCAATAGTTTATAGGGGTTTAGTGTAATTTCCTCTTTGATATATAAAGTTTTTTCTCACTCCCTTGATGGAGTTTACAGACTGTTTTCCCTTACTA
>JAYMTA010006797.1:0-10098 GCA_036897625.1 Pelargonium cotyledonis
TATAAGGGTTTTTTTATTATTTTATGCAAAATTAAATTCCTAAAAAAAAAAACAAGACACTCATTTTGAGATAAAAATGAAATTAAAACAAGACATTCATTTTGAGACGGATAGAGTATAAATTTTAGTTGTTTACCAGCTTTTATTTGAGAGATGGTGAAACAAGAGTAGAGGGATATTGACTCTTATTTTTCTTCGAGTGAAGTTCAAGAAAATAGGATGGGACATAACCTTAAGCCTAAAAAAGATCCTACTAATATAAAACCTAGCTAGGTTTGTGCATCTACAACAACAACATTATCTACTAAATATATGCACACCTACCTACAATATTGATACTAATCTAATCATACAAAGCCTAGATATATAGTAGGCAAGCATTGTTTGATATATAGGAGGTTTGAGAAAGCCCCAAAACAATTAATATAGATTTTAAGGTGACTTCTACCTATTTTTTATGGTTTTTATATTTCAACACACTGACTGCATGTTCGGCAAATGTACCGAAAGCGTAATATGAACTGTGGCCTATGGGAGAAGTTACAGGTTATGATAGACGAGGCTGCGAGCATGATTGCGCTCATTTTATTTAGTTTGCGTGTGTATACGTCGCGAAATTCAACTAAGCTAGGAGCCACGCTTTGAGGAGGTGAACACCCAGCAAAATTTGAAAGGTGGCTGATGTTGATGCCTTGCCAGACCCATGGTCTAAATTTGTTGGGGGCGAATTAAGGAGTTATCTTTCCATGGAAATCCTTGAGTTCTCAAAGAGAGGAAAACGATCATGTCTTAAGAGACCTATGTATACAAAACCCATAATCGATTGTCGTGCAAGATTATGGGAACAATAACATTCATGTCGTTTCTACATTCTAACAATAGAACTAGTTGATGTACTTGTTTTAACTCAATTAATCCAACACACTAGATTATTTATTGTCTTTTCCACGTGTTATATTCTAAGTTTAATTTCACTTAAGTTTCAGTCTTTGAGTCTTGATCATATGACCTACACAAGACAACACACGTACACACGACCCCGGATGTGTTTTCGGGACAATGTCTCGGGCGTAAAAGTAAAATCTAGACCTAAAATCTTAAATGCTATAGAAAGCATTCTAGAAAAAGAAAATAGAGAAAGTAATAAATTTTCAAAAAACAAAAAATCAAACTAAATTGAACAGAGCGAAACAATATTATGATATAGGATACAAAAATTTTGAACTCGAAAAAATCATCAAAGAAACTAAGAAAAATAAATCGAAATTCGGACATTTTAAACTAAACGAACAGATTTTCAAATCCAAATAAAAAATCGAACAATCCTGATTGTCACAAATCCACCATCAATCAACCCCATCCACTAGATAACTTGCATTCAAACAATTATAGTTACAAAACAATCAAACTTTCCATCTCTCTTTCCCGATATAGAAACCCTCACCTCCTCCTCCTATCGTTTACTTCTTTTATCTTCTTCAACTTCATCTTCTCCAATTCCCACCCCTCTTTCCTCTCTTCTCCACAACCCTATCTATCACAAATTCCACAGAAGAAAAGATCAAATCATCGATCCATCACAAAACAAAAGAAGAAGAAGAGATGGGTCGAGGCAAGATAGAGATAAAGATGATAGAGAACCCAACAAACAGGCAGGTCACATACTCCAAGCGCAGAAATGGAATCTTCAAGAAAGCTCAAGAACTCACCGTTCTCTGCGACGCCAAGGTCTCCATCATCATCTTCTCCAAGTCTGGAAAGTGCCATGAATTCCTCAGCCCCAACCTCACGTATGTATATATAATATAAAGTCTCAGACAAAAACCCTAATTAATTTGTGATCAATTAATTACTGATTTTCTTGTTTCTTCTAGGACAAAAGGTGTTTATGATGAGTACCAAAAGACTTTGGGAATTGATCTGTGGAGCTCACACTATGAGGTTTATTTATTATGTTTTTATTAGTGTAATTAATTAATTTGAGACTAGATCGAGATCGATCTCAGATGTGATTGTTTGAGAATTTGGTTTTGTGCAGAAAATGCTGCAAAATTTGGAGAGACTGAAGGAGATCAACTATAATTTGAGAAGACAAATAAGGTGATTATTAATTAATTGTATGTATAATTAATATGGTGTGTGTGTTGTTTTGTATTTGTGATTAGAAGGTAATTGGGATTAGGGTTTGATGATCTGCAGGCAAAGGATGGGTCAAGATTTGAATGATCTCAATCATCAGCAGATGACGGATCTTGAGATTAATATGGAGTCTGCCTTGGAGAATATACGTGGAAGAAAGGTAACGATTTTGTCTCGATTTCTTTAGTTTTTGATATTCATATATAGTTGAAGTAATTTATATCGTCTCACTCTTAGTCTCTGACATTTTGAATCTGAAACATTTTAGTATTGTTTTGACTTATATCGTTAACTCTTACACTCTCCTAATTATGTGTTGAATCTGAAACATTTTAGTGTAGTTTTGACTTATATCGTTAACTCTTACACTCTCCTAATTATGTGTTGAATCTGAAACATTTTAGTATAGTTTTGACTGATATCGTTAATTCTTAATCTCCAACGTGTTGAATCTGAAACATTTTAGTGTGATATTTTAATGATACAAAATTATATAATTTTTTGAATTGTTTTATAGTGTTATTTGCACAATTGTTTGTGTGTTTAATTTACATGTGTATAGTTTGTTTTCTATTATTGAAAATTTGTGTGCCTCCTTTCTCTTGTCCCAAAGTCATCAATTGATTTCAGTTCTTTAATCTGTGGGTTTTCAAAGTTTTCATGGTAATGGTATTGCTTCAAAATCCTTAGAGAGAAAGGTGCAATGAATGCTTTCTCAATAAGTCTAAAATTTCTAATAATACTAAAATATACATTTGGTTTTCTTCTTCTTCTTTTTTCCCATTAACATTTCTCTTTATAACAATAATTTGTATCTGCAAAAATAAGCTAAGGTATCGTTCGGCAACGGAGAAGTAATTTATTCTGAATAATTGTCTATAATTATTCTTAATAATTGTCTATAATTATTCTCAATAATTGTCAATGGTTAACAGATTTTTTATCGTTCAGTTCATGTGCGTCCATAAATAATGTAATCAGATAGCTCATATGTTAACTGGATCATATTTGAATACTGATGGTGCTGAGATGTGGGATGGTATTCCCGACTCGGGAGAGCTTTACAATATTGTACTCAAAGATGAAAAGTTTTACTTCCACCTTAAAAAAAACATATCATATCATTTTATATTGTAGTAACAATATGCTTTTGTTAACATAGCAAGATTCTCACATTTATTTAATTTGTTTACAGTACCATGTAATTAAAACTCAGACAGACACATGCAAGAAAAAGGTTGGTACACATAATTTTCAATAATTTACTTAATTTGTCAATTTTAAATTATTATTTTTAGTTTCATCTATGGTAAAAGTAATGGCATTATTGTGGATTTTTTTTTATGTGATTTCAGGTAAGAAGCTTGGAGGAAAGGCATGGACATCTCCTGCATGAATTTGTAAGCACATATCTATATATATAGTACCAAGTGACAAATCTTTTAATCCAGTAGTTCTAGTTAAATTAAAATTACCTTTTTTCTTTGGTTTTATAACATTTCAGGACGTGAAATGTCAATTTGGGATTACAGAAGGAGACTATGAATCCGCATTTGCGTCTTTGTATTCCAACCTTGCTAATCGTGTGCACCAAAATCACCCTAACTTTCACCATGGAGTATGAAGATTTAGATCTCGGTTATCGTTGATAGTTGATATTAGATTTACTTACTAAAGTATTTATTTATAGACCAAGGAGTCATGGAACCCAAAAATATAGTATTTTACTAGTGGGACTCCTGTATTTCTACATTATATATAGATTTATGTAATATATATATATATATGTGTGCGCGCGCGCACTTAATATATAGTTGCTACTATATGTATGACTTTAAAATATCTGAGGACAATTGTTAGTTTATTATGGGTGAACTCTAATTCATATAATTATTGAAGTGTGAACTTAATTTCCAAGTGACCAACAAAAGTGTACATTTGAACTAGACTTATATTTTGAAACTGAGTTTAGAATATTCAAATTCACATCTCTATAACTAGAACAACGGTCAAAAAAATATAGTACTACAATCCAACATGAGCAGGGTTCGAGTTGAGCAATTAGATCAGATTCACATTTATTTAAACCCGACCTAATACAGTTTGACTTTCAGATCCTCATCTCTACTTGTGATTAATCACTCAAATCTCAAAATGTCTAGCTCAAACTCGACTTATATAATAAACATGCCAAATCTCGACCGAATCCGACGGCTTTGGGGTGTGATTTGTGTAATTAAGACAGTCTCTGGTAATAAAAATATAGCTTACGAAGCATAAACACTATTCTCATATGTTACAAGGCTGAATCAGAATGTATAGCTTAATTAAGTATTTAAGTACTGATTATATAAATAATCTGATACACGTGTTCAAAACCCTGGTCCATGTTTGACTAATTAGTCAACAATTAGCCACCTAGCTACCAAGGTAGTTTAGCTACATGATTTAAGTTTTTAATCTAATTTTATCACTACTGCTACAACAAAAATATATTAGCCACTACATTTCATATATATTATGTATATAAACAAATAGGTCTTCAACATTAACAGTATTTTTTTTATATTAATGTATATATGTGTAACATTTTATTACATAAGTTTTAGTTGGTATAGAGACATGCATATCAATTTTACTTGCGTAAATTCTAACTAACATGAGTTGACCGGCGGTGATTGTTTTTTACTAACGTAGACCGGCAAATATATTTGGTTCTAGATTTGAATCGGATCATACCAACTTGGGCCGAATTTCTCCAAGTCCGGAAAGTGACATGAATTTCTCGTCCGAATTGGTCGTAATTTAACTAATGCATTAAATTGTCTTCTTCAAATGTCAAAAGGTTAAAATATGCTGATTAGGTGAAGGATTCATTACATATTGATTTGTCATGGATGAGAATGAAAGTCATAATTACTAGTTAATTACCCTAATTAATGTGGTCAAAACTTGTTAACATAATTAGATGGTGGCTTGTACATAGTACATTTGAATGTGTGATCTCTTATTTGACAGAAATTAATTGTCATTGCTCGTGTTCAGATTTATTTATAATTGAAATTCAACTATATAGATCCTTTTGTGCCACATTTGACTCAATATAATTCGCTGTGATTGATGTATTTGTTGGACCGTGCATCTTTTAATTATTTCCTATGCAATATGTGATCAAATTTGGTACGTATGTATGTCTAAAACCGTCGTCACCCAGTCGTATTAATTGTGTATACATACAAATACAGAAATTCAGAATGTTTTAATTGCATATATTCTCGAGTGCAGATTATAAATTTTAATTTCATTATAATGCTTAACATTTTTTTTTAATAATTATCAAAGTCACATGTACGCGCTGAGTAGGTTACAGTCCTACATGTATATGCCCATATTTGCATCATTTTAATCTGTAATAATTCTATTCTTTTAACTCAAACTTCACATTAAACCTCGGCAAATGGGTTTGAATCTGAGACGTCCTAACATTTCGTCATGTACATACGAGTGGAGTTTTAATAAAATGTTAAATTGTACTCTCTCCGTTCTAAAATGAGTGTTCTATTTGCATTTTTGTCCCAAAATGAGTGTTTTGTTTCCATTTCTAGTAAGTTAATTATGGATGAATTGTCAATAATATCCTTCTAAAAAGTTAGTTGAGATCTCTCAACACATGATCATGAAGATACAATACGAAATATATCACACTAACTAACTTCTCTTTAATTATTCTCAAAATAAAAAGGATGACACGCGGAGAGAGTGATTAATTAGCTTTAATCGAACGAATTAAAAATAACATGAGTACTTACATTCCTTACTATCATGTTAAAATTATAATTTGATCGAATTATGTGAGAAAATATTACTTAATCGTAGTAAAATTAATGAAGAACAAAATAAATGAATAAGTAAATTAATACCGAGATCAAAAGGTTTTGGTCCGGTCCAAAATCCGGTTTAGACCAAAATATGAACTCCCATAACTATATTTCCAACCAATAAAATTGTACGTTGAAAAGTGATTTATTCAGAGTTGTTTGTACACATTTATTTATGCCACCTAGATCGTTGTTCTCTACATTGAATTCATAATATTAATAATAAGTACTAAGTTTTGGTCGTCCATGCAACATTAGTGTACGTACATATATATATATATACATATAGTATATATAGTAGCCGTCTCGTGGCTTTGACAATACTTGGTCAAACCTTCCACCATGGCATGCACGAACCAGTCATCATTCACTTCTAGATTCTATACATATATATATATATATATCTAAGAAGTGCCACCATATTTTTTACACCAAACCCATTGAGAGCTCGATCTCAGCATCAATTTGTTGTGCAAATATGGTTTTGGCCATTGATCAGAGCTCCAAGAAATTAGATAGTGACGATGAGGTTGCAATAGCTGAAAGCCAATACCAGAAAGGAGTGAAACATTTGTGTGAGAATGGGATAAGTAGGGTTCCGAGCAAGTATGTGTTGCCGGAATCCGACCGTCCGGTGTCTGAAAACGGCAACGGCGGGGCCATAAATAACATTAAGCTTCCGGTTATTGATTTTGCTGAGCTCCAAGGGCCTAATAGGTGTCATGTGCTCAACACTCTTGCACATGCTTGTCAAGAATATGGGTTCTTTCAGGTACGTCTTTACAACATTTTATTGGTTATATATATAAATCGATAACATGTTTATTTAAAAAGTTTATTCTGTCTAAGCTAAACTGTCAACAAAGTTGTGACACTTCATCAGAATTTTCGAATGTAGTGGAACGTAAGTACATACAACTTCTCTAACATTTGTCACGATGTTGATCGTTTTGATATGCATGGTGCATGCAGCTGACGAACCACGACATTCCGGCCAGCGTGATCTCGGAGATGGTCGCCGTGAGCAAGAGATTCTTCGAGCTCCCGTTCGAGGAGAGATCGAAATACATGAGTGGAGACATGAAGTCAGTGGTGAGGTGTGGCACGAGCTTTAACCAGAACAAAGATGGTGTCTTCTGCTGGAGAGACTTCTTGAAGCTCACCTGCCATCCCTTACCCCATGTTCTTCCCCACTGGCCCACCAATCCTCAAGACCTAAGGTCACATATACATATAAATATACACAGAGAGAACAAAAAAATCTTAGCAAAGTTTAAGTGACTGAGACTCAGTCATGCCAATGAGGTGGTTTCACCTCATCATTAATACTCATAATCGGCTCAATAAATTTGTGTGTCTTGGCTGAGACTCATCGCATTGCATTGCATGCATGGTCATTTGATATATATAAATGGTGAACTTTATATTTGCAGGGAGGCTATGGTGAAGTATGCTGAGAACATAAAGTGTTTGTATGTGAAGCTGGTGGAGGGCATAGTAGAGAGCCTAGGGTTAGGGTTGTTGAAAAATATGGAGAGCCGGAGAGAATTGGAAGATGGAGGTCAACTTATGGTGGTCAATTGTTACCCACGGTGCCCGGAGCCGGAGCTAACCTTAGGCTTGCCACCACATTCTGACTATGGGTTTCTCACACTTCTTCTCCAAGATCAAGTCAAGGGTCTCCAAATACAGCACCATGGAAAATGGGTCATGGTGGAGCCTCTCCCCAATTCTTTTGTTGTCAATGTCGGGGACCATCTCGAGGTAACTATCGATATCTTTCGTTTTATTTTCAACGAAAAGTTTGGTAGGGATTATCAATACAAGAAAATTTTATCGTTTGCAAATTTTCAATCTACCTGCAACTAGAAAGGAAAGTTTTTTGCTTAAGCAGGATAACAGAAATGAAAACTAAAATAGTTTTCATATGCATGACAATGAAAGAGTTAGGAGTGAGCCGTAGTTCTCACCGTAAATTTATTAATATAGTTCTCATTCTATGTTCCCGTTTTTATTTTTTATTTTTGAGACGCTCTTCATTGTTCTAATTTTTCGACAGATATTTAGCAATGGAATGTACAAAAGTGTAGTCCACAGGGTGGTGGTGAACTCGTCGGAGCCAAGAATATCGGTTGCTTCGCTGCATAGTTTGCCGTACACGAGCGTGGTCCGGCCGTGGCCGGAGCTGATCAGCCAAGTAAACCCTAGGCGCTACATGGACACTGACTGCCGGAGCTTTTTTGACTACATTTCTTCTTGTGAACCCAAGACCAAAAGTTTCTTGGACTCTAGAAAAATTGATTTCATCACAAAATGAGAGATTGGAGCATTGTCAATTAAAGTCTACACCGATTTGACTAGTCGATAGAAGCAAATTAAATCTTTGAAAAATCTTAGTTTACTAGGTGACAATAGTTTATGTATATTTGGAACTTTTATGTAGTAATATAAATATTGAACAGTTATGATCGTGGATTCACCTACAAATCTCTCTTAATTCTTAATGTAAGAATTTAGCAAGAAAATGGATTAAATTGGTAGAAACAATGTGATGATATTTTTGTAAGTTGAACTAAACATTAGCGATATGAATCATCTTTGCAAGTTATATAATATATGTATACGTAAATTATTACAGAGTTAATGAATCGTCTCGCAAGTTTATTCAATATGCATTGTAATTACATTTTTGTTTCAAATACGAGAACTTTGGTCCAAGATTTTTACGACCCGCCTTGTACCTCTCAAGACTGGCATGCATCCCCTTCCCAACCATACATACATAAAACCTCCAACACTCAACCAACTTTCAATCATGATCAATAATAGTTGCAATAATGGCCAAATAGCACCAAATTAGTCAAGAAAAATTAAGTGTAAATAGCCACAAATGCAAAATTTTGAAAGTCCAATGGTGGGCTAGCTTGGAAAATACAATGAGAGAGTTCAATATTTTCAAGGCTCGACCAAAACAAATGTCAAGGTCAATGGACAAATAGCTAATTTTGTTGGGTACATAATAGTACACAAATTTTAATGAGAAATGGTCACTGAAGCCACTAAATTAAGACCACAAATTGGTTGGACATAGAAGAAAATACAAGTGTTGTCAACATATAAAAACCCAAATTGCGGTCTTCAAAATACATCGGCCGTGCTCACAATTCCATGGAAATATCAATAAAACACAGTGATGTGCCTCTTTGATTCGGATCAAATTAGAACACTTGATAGATGTATAAGAATGCTCAATTCATAAATGAGAACAGACCTAGCGATCTCAACACGAGCAGGGACATGTATGTAAAGAATCTTGCATCCGACATTTTATTTACGCATGAATGATGAATCGAATCAACTGTGCCATTTGTTACAATCCATTTATACACTGCACAACATTTCTTATAATCTGGAAAACAGACAACAGTGGCAACAACTGAAACACTCTACAGACAAAAGCTGAGAAGCTTCCCATTCATGTTATAGAACTCAAAACTGATGACTTCATTACATCTTACCTCTCGTTCTGTGCACCCTCTTTCTATTCTTCCTCTATCAACGCCTTCTTTCTACAGTATGGAGTATGCTCGGATCACCTCGACAATGGGTGCTCTACACAACGGACACTTTCCTCCTCCACGAACTAACTCATTCGCACATTTTGAACAGGTACACATATGTCCACATCTGTATGTATTATATCCATCGTTTTGAAAAAATTCAGAATGTGTGTTTGTCCAACAAGAGAAAGAAAAGGTTCGTATATTTACCTGTACAATAGAGAATCAATGTGACTATCACAGCATACACAGCAAGTCCCTTTCCTCACATGACCCCACTTGGACCCGTCCTCTGATGTCTCTGCTCCCAATCCTGCAACAGTTGAATCTTTAGTTGTTGGGGATGAAAAGCACATAGTAAAATGCATATCGGTCAGCTGATAGACTTTTATCCATTCATTGTACCGAAAAATCATGTAGTTTTAAGCAAGTCACTAGCTAAAATTTAAGAGTTTTTCCATAGGACAAAAGAAAACTCATGATTCCATCCTCTCTCTCTCCCTCTCTCTCTCTCTCTCTCT
>JAYMTA010006798.1:0-10098 GCA_036897625.1 Pelargonium cotyledonis
TGATTTAAAATAACATATGAATTTTGAATTTCAACATTTAGTTAGTTAGAAACACAAATGGATGTGATATAATTTTGAAGAAAATGACCAATTTGGTACACTAAAAAATTTAGCAAACCAATGTAGTATGCTAAAAAATTAGTCTAATTTCATATGTGAATTTAAATGTTTTGGGCCAGTTTGATTTATATTTTAACCATGTTACCCTTTTCATCCAAAATATTGATGTAGAATTTTTAATATATAATCATAATTTTCATATCATTCTTTTGATATTATATATAGTCTTATTCTCTTGATCTTTAAGATTGTTTGAATTTTTGTCGATAAAAAATGTGAAGAATGAAGAGTGAGCAATAGTTAGACGTATTTTTATTGTTACAAATTATGTGTAATCCCGTGCAACGCACGGGTATATATGCTAGTATATATAAAAATTAAGTCAATTTAGATACACTAGAATATTTGCAGTTTTATTCACATTTGAATATTTTTTTAAAAAATTGTTCTTTATTTAACTATCCACTTAATTTTTCACTTCTGATTGGAATTTGTGTCGTACACGAGATAACACACTGTTTACATAATTAAAGTCTCTGTTAAAATTCACGACGCTAAAATGTGCTCCAAAGAGTAATAAATGCAAATATTTAGTCGATGCACATTTCACAAAAAGTGAGGCGTGAGGTAATTGGTAAAAAATGAAATGTGATAAATACACGAATATTACCTGTTAAATGAATAAATAAGATTTAAAAGCAAACCGACACATGTTCTTCAAAGACTAAATTGACATTTTGTCCCTGTCCTTTTGCCTTAAAGTCAACCCTTGAATCTAAAACACTGAAAGCTCAATCCTTTTGAATTTACCAAGAAAAACCCACAAAGTTTGGAAAAAGAAACAGCAGCTCCGTGACCATTTGCAGGCAGGCTTGTGAAGCTGTAGAATGGTGTGAACTGTGAAGTGAAGCAAAATGGGGAAGGAAACAGACTGGAAAGAACCTAACCAAGAAGAAGACCAGGTAAAATAATCACACACCTATAACTTCTTGTAATATAAAATTCAGTGTCCTCCATTTTCACGGCAATTTTAGCTATTTTCTTCTCAGATTAATGGAATTATATATCAAAGCGCGTACACAACAGTGACTCCTGACCTGTGAAACCCAGAACCTGAAGACTTTGAATCTACCGAATCAAAACTTTGACTTCTCTTCTCCTTCCACATATATTTTCTCATCTCTCAAACACCCATTTCTATTTTCTCTTTCTATAACAAGCTTCAATTTGATTACATTATTTTTTTGTTTCTGGGTATTCTTAAAAATGGGTCCTTGATCTTCAATCCATTTCTTGTCATATTTTTTCTGGTTTTGGTCAAATAATGCAAGTTTCTGCTTCTGGGTTTTCTTTATTTTCCAGGAACTGAAAAGGGTTCCTAATTCTTTGCTTTTTCTCCTTGAAATTCGGGCAAAGTTTTTTATATTTTGTTTTCTGGGTTGCTGTTTGGACCAATTTGTTGTGGTGTAGGAATTTTATTGAATATTAAGAAGAAGATGGCTTTGAAGGTTCATCTTGTTCTTGTTTCCATTTTAGTCATCTCCTCCACCTTCCAAGTGATTGCCCGACCACCTCACTATCATGACAATCACAATTCAAATGGTTCTGTTCTTGCTGGCATCGAATTTCCAGAACACATGAGCTTCAGTGCTATCACTTCTTCGGCTACTAGTGGCTGTAGCTTCATATCTTCAAAGAAAGCTTCACAATCAGAGTCTTCCAGGGAAGGATTGTCTGCTGAAGAAGATCATAATGATGGTGGAAGTGTAGGTGGAGGTGGAGGTGGAGGTGGAGATTTAGGTCCTATGTTATCCATGGAATCTGGTAAACAAACACTGAAGCTTCACCTAAAGCACCGGTCAGCGAGTCAAAAGATGGAGCCCAGAAAATCTGTAGTTGAGTCCACAGTAAGGGACTTGACCAGAGTTCAGACTCTCCACACGAGAATCGTTGAGAAGAAGAATCAGAACACCCTTGCAAGGCTGAAGAAGATGGGTAAGCAACAATCTCAGCAACATGTTGCTCCAGCTGTGGCGCCGTCTCCAGAATCTTATGCAAGTGGGTTCAATGGCCAGCTGACTGCGAATTTGAAGTCTGGGGTCAGTCTTGGTTCAGGCGAGTACTTCATGGATGTTTTTGTGGGTACACCTCCTAAACATTTCTCTTTGATTCTTGATACTGGTAGTGACCTTAATTGGATTCAGTGTGCTCCTTGTTATGATTGTTTTGAGCAAAACGGGCCTCATTATGATCCCAAAGGTTCTAGTTCATATAGAAACATAGGCTGCAATGATCATCGGTGCCATTTAGTTTCTTCTCCGGATCCTCCTCAGCCTTGCAAAGCTGAGAATCAGACTTGTCCTTATTTCTATTGGTATGGGGACAGCTCCAATACAACTGGTGATTTTGCAGTAGAAACATTTACCGTTAACCTCACAGCAGCTAATGGGAAGTCAGAATATAAGGGTGTGGAGAATGTGATGTTCGGGTGCGGTCATTGGAACCGAGGCCTATTTCATGGGGCTGCAGGGCTGCTAGGACTTGGGAGAGGGCCTCTCTCCTTTTCCTCTCAGCTCCAATCTCAGTATGGTCATTCATTCTCCTACTGTCTTGTGGATAGAAACAGTGATCCCAGTGTTAGCAGCAAGTTGATTTTGGGGGAGGACAAGGACCTCTTGAGCCACCCCAATTTGAATTTCACTTCATTGGTTGCTGGAAAAGAGAACCTTGTTGATACATTCTACTATATCCAGATCAAATCAATTCTGGTTGGGGGAGAGGTAGTAAACATACCCGAGGAGACGTGGAATTTCACTAATGATGATTCAGCTGGGACAATCATTGATTCGGGTACTACACTAAGTTACTTTGCAGAGCCAGCATATCAGATCATCAAAGAGGCATTTGTGAAAAAGGTGAAAGGCTACCCGATTGTAAAAGATTTTCCAATTTTGGATCCTTGCTACAACGTCTCTGGAGTAGAGAACATGGAGCTGCCTGAATTCGGAATAGTCTTTGCTGATGGGGCAGTCTGGAACTTTCCAGTTGAGAACTACTTCATCCAGCTTGAACCGGAGGAGGTGGTTTGCTTGGCAATTTTGGGGACACCTCGCTCTGCGCTTTCCATAGTCGGCAACTATCAGCAGCAGAATTTTCACATATTGTATGACACGAAGAAGTCTAGGTTGGGATATGCACCAATGAAGTGTGCCGATGTTTAACATCTTGTTAGAAGATTTGGTTGGCTGGAGGGAATTGTACACAAGCTGGCTCGGGGGAGATTTTTTCCTTTTTTATTTACAAAAGGTAAAGATACAGGAAATTAGATTTATTTATTTTTGTTCATAATTTATTCCAAGTGACTGTAGATGATTAACAAACAGCAATTATAATAGCTCAATGCAATTGTACTCAAGCTTCTTAATTTGCACAGTTTGGCTGCTAGAAATCATCAAATACAACATGTTAAGCAACATACATCTTGGCATATGTACTATTCTTCTTTGTTTACTCCTTGTAATAACATTTCATTGCTCTTGTTGATTCTCTCTGAGACCATATTATGTGTAATTTGCAGTTTCAACAGTATTTATCTTTCGCCTAGTCATTCTAATACTGAATATGCAAGTCAGGTTTTGAATGGATTTTACTTGCAATTCTGCAAGATGAATGTTATTTGTTTTCATTTTGTGAAGTTCTGGTTCTCCATAGTTGCTTATGAATGTCAAGGGCTGATGGTGAATTCACAAGACCTGTATTGCAAGTTTTCTTGTCTGTTTTGCCTCCATAGGTGTCTGGATGTATGTTCATATAGCCTTGTATCATCACAGCCATTCAGATATGAATTGAAGAGCTATTTCAGAACTCATTGCTAATTGTTTCAAGCCACACACTTGCTATCTTTTCTGAGACTTCTCAGCAAATTAAGACAGATGTGAGAATCAAATTTTGGTAGAAACAGTTCCTCAAGGGATTTTTGGATGAAGTTGTCACTTTCCCATGGATTTTGGCATGAATTCTGACATGAGAAAACTCTGGTTAAAACATCAGAATATAAAATTATCTCATAAATTACAACTATGCCACTGACACTGAGAGTGAGTGTGACAGTGAGAGTGAGACGGCTACTTTCTTTCAAGTTGAGCTACTCATCTATGCTTTGTTTCTGTGCAAGCTAGCTAGCTTGTCTCAAACCCAAGTTCAGGCCCACTTTGAGCATTGAATTAATTAAGGAGGATCAAAATTTCTTAAAGATTTGGGCCCACTTATATTATTAGGAGCTGTGGGTTTTTTGACAGTGGGTAGGTACCACATGGCATCTGAAGTGGGAGGTGGTAGGTAGATGTAAAAACGAGCCATATTATTACAAAGAACCAACCACCAAACCCCAACAACTGCTCTATATGTTCCTCTTCATAAACACCACCTCATCTCTCTTTTTTGCATCTTCTTTCCTCAACCAACTCAAACTGTAAGTTCTGCTCTTGCTAGGTCTTGCTTATTTTGGTTTTGGACCATTTTTAGTCATTTTCTGGTGAATTTGGATCTTTGGTATCTTAGGTCTCTTCGTCAAAGTTAGATTTTAGCTATTTTGAACTAACTTAGTTAAGTCAGAAATTGTGCAGCATCTGGTTGTTGCCAATCTGGAATAGTCCATGCTGCAATTGATGTATGAACTATGAGCTTGCTTATGGGAAATTATGATCTTTATTTGGTTCTTGGTTGATATTGTGCAGCTTTTGTTGATCCAATTGATTAACTAACTGTTCAGATGGCACAAGTGAACCCAGATGATGAGGTAATTTCATTTACATTGATGTATATGTATGAATGTAAGTATGTGTGTATGTATACACTTAAGTCTATCCTTACATGTGTATGTATGCAAACATTATTTCTGATTGTGATCTGAAGTGATAGTTTGGTACTTGCGAGAAACCGAGAAAGGACTAAGATCACCTAATGGGTATTGTTATATTGACTCGTTAGGTTGTTCTTGGAGAAGAAATAGACCATGTGAGATTGATCACCTTGAACCGACCTCGCCAATTGAATGTCATTTCATCAAAAGTGGTATGCTGGAAAATCCAACCCACATTATGTTTCTTTTTGCCATGATTTTTTGTACTCAGCTTGTTGATGGATATGTAAGGTGTTCGTTTCTGCTATTAGGTTTCTCTGCTAGCTGGATACTTGGAAAAATGGGAGAAGGATGAGCAAACCGAGCTTGTGATAATCAAGGCCTGTACTAACTCTTTTCATTGCTCAATCTCGTTACTCAAATGTGAATTGCTTCTTTAGCTAGCCAGTCACATACATTTGTTCATTTTTAATGGTCAGTGATTTGTTTTGTATAGGGAGCTGGCCGTGCCTTTTCTGCTGGTGGCGATTTAAAAATGTTCCATGATGGCAGAAAATCAAGTAAACATGCCTTCCTAGGAAAAAATTTCTTGTCTCAATCCTGTTTTTCATTGCATTGCCAGAGGATTATTAGTGGTTTTCTAATGAATTTCTCTTTCGCAGAGGATTCATGCCTCGAGGTGGTCTACAGGATGTACTGGCTTTGCCATCACATCCATACCTATAAGAAAACACAGGTACTCTTCGAAACTATGATGTTGTACAGCGAAAGTAACTTGAACAGAAAGTAACGTTTCTAAAAAATTTGAATTTATTTTCATCTTCTAAATTTACAACAGGTCACTGTAGCCAATGGTATTTCAATGGGTGGAGGTGCATCTTTGATGGTACCTATGAAGTTCTCAGTAGTCACAGAAAAAACTGTGGGTATCCATTCCTTACACAATTTTCTATTTGCACATCAAATCTATATAATATTGCAAGCTTGATTTCCAGTCATGTAACAGTTAAGCTAAAATTTTGTTGCGCGTTATCTGAATGTTTTGAATTAGGTATTTGCCACTCCAGAAGCAAGTATCGGGTTTCATACTGATTGTGGCTTCTCATACATGCTGTCTCATCTGCCAGGACGTTTGGGTAAGCTTGGAATTTGCATATGGAATTCGACATAATCTATGAAGTTAACTGGTTGAAAGTATCATTTTTCAAAGTTTTTTTCATTCTTATTCTGTCAAACCGGAAAGGAAGATTTCGTTGGCCCAAATATCAAATTTTGATTGATTTCGTTTTGGATTGCTTGCAGGAGAGTACCTGGCTTTGACTGGGGCGAGGCTGAATGGAAAGGAATTGGTTGCGGCTGGATTGGCAACTCATTATGTTCCCTCCGAGGTGTGCTTATTTATTGGTTCTCTTTATGAACTTTTCTTGAAATCATGAGTCCGTGATGTTCATTTGAAATTGGTACAGTGTTACTTTCCTTCAGTTGAGATTTAGTCAATTACCGATTACATGTTTCTCTTCGTATCAGAAAATACCCGAGTTGGAGCAACGCCTGATCAGCTTAAATACCGGAGATCACAATGCAGTTAAATCCGCTATTGAAGAATTCTCTTTGGTCGTTGAGCTTGATGAAGAAAGTTTCTTGAACAAGTAATAAACCATAACCGGTCAGCATAGTGTCCTTACAATAATATCATCAGCAATATGCCTCCATAACTTAAGTTTTCGTGATGTTTTAGGCAATCAACAATTAACGAGTGCTTCTCCAAAGATACTGTGGAAGAAATCATAGCATCATTTGTAAGTCCTTTTACGCATTTTTCCACTTTCTTTCGCAATTTTACCATTACACGACTGCAAGTTGCCTAGTTGTGATGTAAACAAAACAAGTATTCTCACTTTGCTTGTCAGGCGGCGGAGGCCACCAAAGAAGGAAATGGGTGGATAGGTGCGGTGCTGAAGGGACTAAAAAGATCATCACCAACAGGGCTGAAAATAACACTACGATCGGTAATGGGTCGCTTTAGCAAGATCCTAGATCTTTCGGTTCTTCGGATTCATATTTTGATGGTCTCTTATTTGACATGTAAATATCCAGATTCGTGAAGGAAGGAAGCAAACACTGGCAGAATGTCTGAAGAAGGAATTTAGGCTAACAATAAACATACTCAGAACTACAATCTCCGCAGACGTCTATGAGGTTATAATATATTTATATGTTGATTAGAACTTGTAGGACTTCTGATTACCATTTTAGTTTTCTCAACTGGAAACTCTCTCGTGGGGTCAAGAACCTCACTACACTGATTATATCCTAATCTTGCTCGGATTGGATAGGTTCATACCTAATCTCTTATCCTTCCCAGTCCTGCTAAAACTAAATGCCCCGAAACATCAGGTTAACTTTTAGTCTGAATCTTTCATTCTTCGTGTTACTCATACAAACGTCCCTAAGCTTCCACGTCTTTTCGGGCCTAACAAGTAATGTCATTTTACATGGCTAGCGCCATAGAGCCGACCTATAGAACTTCCACTTCAGCTTTAGATCCAATCTTTTATCACAAAGAAACCCGCAAAACTCACCACTACTACTACCACATCCAAATTATAGACCGAATTTAATGTATCTCAAGTAAGCCTTTTGTCATATTTTCTGATGAACAGGGCATTAGAGCTGTCACTATTGACAAGGATAATTCTCCAAAGGTACTCTCTCTCTCCCTCCAATGTTAGCAAATTATGATTCAAATATGTTATTGGTGTTTTCTGATAAATTTCATCCTATATATTTATTTGATCACAGTGGGATCCATCTAGTCTTGACCAAGTGAGTGATGAGAAGCTAGACCTTGTGTTCCAGCCATTCATTGCGGATTTAGAGCTGCAGATTCCAGAAATCGAAAATCTCAGGTTATGATCATCTCACACACCCACATTAACTTACACCATCTCTCTGTTACTAAACCTAAACAGATTCACTCACTATTTACAGGTGGGATGGAAAGTATGAAAGTTCAGCTTATGCAACCACGTCAGCGACAAATGGCGAAACATGAGCTTGGAAAGCTTGGTGGAAACTTTCATGTACTACTTTGCATTTCTCTGCATAATGTATCTTACTGAATAATGTCCCCATAAACATTTATCACAAGACATTCAATATTTGATGGCTGCATGGTACCTTTTATGAGTGAATGTTTATTGGATTCATTTTGAGATGGTATATACAAAATTATGTTTGATTAATAATTAATTTATTAATCAAACAATTACAAAATTGCAAAAACTAATTAAAAAACATTCTTAACGTTCTCGTTAGCCGCAACATCCTTCAAAGAAACCAAGGTTGATAAGTCGAAAGCATTGTACTTTGGCATCACAAACCACGAGATGCTGCTCATTAAATAACATCAAAACTTCTCCATTTTCTAAAATCGTTATCATGTCACAATAGTAAAACGCCAACCCTCCCGACCAAGTATAATTTTCCAAAATGAAGTCTTTTGTCGATTCAATAACATATTCCTTACTCGAAGACTCTTTCACAACATAGTCCTTCATCATCCATATCTCAAGTTGAGCTAGATTTTTAAAATAGCAAACGAAGAGACAATCTCGTAGCACTCCCAATTCGATTTCCCGCGTGTGGGTTTCATCAACTCGAGGGCTATCAATCGTTACAAATTTCTCCGTGTCAAAGTTGAAGGAAATGTAAGACTTACCATCGAATGTTTCCCTCCATTCAAAAAAGTGTCGTAAGGTATGTAAGATGGGAACATGGGTGGGACCCCGAGGTTTCTCCACATACCTTTTCCGAGAGTATATATCTGAGCCCTGCGAGTAATGTTGTTGTGACCGGGTCGATCATATGTCCTTTTTCGTATTTCACGTTTCTCAAAGTAATTCCATTCCTTAACAACTCGAATCACCTTATATTTCTTACTCTGCAGATGAAAATCAAAACCGTAACGACACTGAACCTTATGAGCTTCTTTCCCGATGCTAGGTTTTGGGAGGACGATGAACTCTCCAAAAATTGGATTGCATACATAAACACGGTCTTGTGTTTCTGGATCGTACAAACATAGAAACCCATTACATGAATTGACAAGAGAGAAAACGAGGTTGGGAAGGTTGGTACCGAGCTTGAAAGTAAGCAAAAAGTGCATAGTTGGATTGGTGTAGGATTGGACATGGAACAAATGGGGTGTTCTAAAGTTGACGTCCGTACAACGACCTATGTCGCTTGTTGCACTATTTGTGGGTTGAAGGAGGAGAGTAACGGGGTCTGTGGAAGAGTATAGTTCGGCAAAATAATTGCTCGAGGGAAGATCAAACCACAATTTGCAAATCAAAATGGATTTGATTGAAAGTCTAGAGAGAATCTCTATCAAGAGTTGTGTTGGAAGGTCTGTCACAGGAGAAAACATTTTTATTACGCTTAGAAATGAGTGATTAGAAACAAATATTGTGTTTTATATATGTCAACTAATAGATATTTCATTTTTTTAATTTCAGTAAATGCATTAATGTTTATTAAAAAAATACATTAATTTAAATTAATAAGTCATTAATTTCTTACTTTTTAAATAAATAAAATATCAATACGTTTATAATTTTTTATATATCAGAATACATTAATGTATTTTGTGGTTGTTGTTGAAGGAATACATTAAAGTACCGTTTGGATTAACATTTTTGATTTAGAAATGGGAATGAAGAATGAGAATGGGAATGAGATTTTCATTTATGGCGTTTGGATTAGAACACACCTATTCTAATTCCGATTCTCATTCTCATTCCCACACTCTTGAGTAATTTGATTCCCATCAATGATGAATGGAATGAGATTCCCATTTCCATGTCTTCACTTTTTATTTTACGATATAAACTTTAAAAATTCATAACTTTGTGCTCGAATGTCCGATTGACCTAATTTTGTTTTTGGTTTCATATAACTTTCCATGATGAACATTATTATAATTATAATTATTTCAAATAATGCATTTTTATAACCAAAAATTCTGGAACAACAAAAAAAAACAAAAACAAAAAACAAAAATTCGAAACCAGTTTCATATTCGAATTTCGGATCGAATACGAATTTACAAAACACACACATACATTTATATGTATGTATATATACACACACATATATGTACATTCAAAACTAACTGT
>JAYMTA010006799.1:0-10098 GCA_036897625.1 Pelargonium cotyledonis
CATTTTTCATGTACTTTTCACAAACTTGATGTACTGAAATTTCAAAAGCAAAACCCACTCAAATCCAATGAATGAAGCTTCAACAAGATAGATTAATCGAAGACCGGATCCGACGACGTCGTTGGAGCTGACCCACGCGACGACGACGTCGTTCGACCTCTTCCATGACGTCGGCGAGCTCCTCTGTCTTTGGTGAAACAAATCTGATGCAAGATGGCCGAGATCCGGTAGCTTGGCCAACGAGGTACCTCCAACAATGGATCTTGCTCCTGATTCTGCTCCAACGAAGAAGAAGCAATGAAGAAGATGAAGAAGGTCAGGGCATTTTAGGGATTTAGAAAATATAACTGGCATGTGCATGACACATGGGGGGTTTAATGACGCCTTCCGTCCGAACTAACTGACGGAACGAACTTTGAAAACCATAGGATAGGAAAAACATACAAAAAAAAAACATAAGGTATGAAACTGAAAAGAAAATTTACCATAAGGTAGAAAACTGTAATTACCCCAATTGTAACACACATGTGACTTCTTTTACTTGTTACTTCATGCAGAGACCTTTTGACAAGAAACAAACAATCCCTTATTGATTGCAACAACCTAAGTAGACACAAATATTACATTTCTTCACCAAATTACAATCATTCAGATACTCGAAAATGGTGAATTTGCAACAACCTAAGTAGAAATGAAGCATCCATGGTAGTGAGTAGGACTGAGGTGGACAAAAATATGGGCTAACACGAGTTCCGTTTCGAGTAGGTCTCTTTAACGTTCCTGCATTCTTCTTGTTATTCAATGTTTCATGACGTTCCCCTGCTTATGTATTAAAATAATATTAAATCGTTGCCACGTTAGCCCTAAATGTATTTAAAATATTTTTTAATTGTAATCTTAACGGTTCCGTTAACTTTTTTAACAGAATGTCCTTATGGGGCTCGTTTTGTGAAACCTTTGGACTAAAGTGTCACTATTGTCTAACCTTTGGACTACAACGTCACGTTTTAAAGGTGAAGGACTAAAACGGCACGATTTGGATAGGTGAGAGACTAAAATGGGCATTTTTCCTTAAAGGTATAGCTAGCTATAGCCAAAATCAGAATATATATATGCAATTGGGATGATCTCAGCTCTAGCTCCACCTAGTACTGGTCCACCAGGAAATGAAAATAACATCTTATTTAATTTGGAATAAACATATGATTATCAGTTCCATTTGGTGAAATAGAATTTAGTATTAGTGAGTTTTAGAGTGATCAATTTGGGAGTAGCAGTACTTTAGGCCTGCCATCACTTTCAGCTTGCTCAAATTAGTACCATTATTGGAAATTAGGAAGCCCTGTGAGTTTGGCAATCCAGAGTGTTCTCGCTCGCGTTCAACTTCTCTTGAAGACCAAGTTTCTTTACGAGATCAGTTAGAGCTCCACGAAAATCAAGAAGAGTTGTCTTCTAAGAAGCGCCTTAAAATTGGGAGCTCTGAGACTACATCCGTGGATAATATGGAAGTTGAGTCTGTTCTCAAGGTGTGTTTAGGTATTCTTGCAGATTATAAATGGGAGAGGAGTTCGAACTTGGTTGAACTCTTGGCTAATGAAAAGCGGCACCTCATGCTTAAGAGAAGTCGTTTTAGGGGGTATACAAATGCTCCAACATCTAAAACTTCTCTCAGAAGAATCAAATTATGTCATCAACAAAGATCCAAACCAGTGGAAAGCTTTAGCTCCCTCTTATTTCCCAAGGAAGATAGGAAACGTTTGAAGCAAGAGATATCTACTACCGAAACAGCAGGAGCTACCTACCCCTTGAATCATTTCAACTCTATATATATCCTTATTTATAGCCTAATTAGTAGTATGTTTAGTTTTCTGTTGTATTTGTGTTCTTATGCTATGTATTGTGTACTGTTTTGATTTAATGAAGTTATGGTGCATTTTATCAAAAAAAAAAAAAAATTAGTATCATTGTGGAGTCATTTGGAGCCCAAAAATGGAATGTTGAGCTGAACCATCACATGGTGCAAGCTGTGCATAAACACTTACTGCCATCTTTTTATTTTATATATGTTTCTTCTCTCTCACAGTCTCACCATATGTAATGTTCCATCTTTGAGGCTCTTCAATAGCTTGGAAACCAGTTGAAGAAAATGGAGGAAACAACCATGGAAGATGATAGGGTCTGCTTCTGCAAGATAATCCTCAAAGACTACTCCACTAATCCCTTGGTATGTGTCCCAAACATCCACATCTCTCATGTTTTGATTTCTGTTTTTAGATTTTCTGTGCTGAGTTATGCCCTCTCTTTATATAACTTGTAGCGTATCCCGCCACAATTTGTCGACTTGATCTTAGAAGAAGCTTTAAAGGTAATCACCCTAAAGGGACCTTCGGGGGATCATTGGCAAGTAAAACCGTTTAAGGTCAGCCGGAGCATGTACTTGGGAGATGGCTGGCAGCAGTTTGTGAGAGACAACTCCTTAGAGGACGGGGAGTTCTTGGTTTTCAGCTATGACGGAGCTACCTGTTTCCAAGTACATATCTTTGACAGAAACGGGTTGGAACGGATCAATGTTGCAAGTATCAGAAAAGAGCCCATGGGCAAGCAAAAGAAACATGCTTTCTCTGCCCATGATAGTCTCTCAAATGCAACAGGTCAAGATCTTGGTGACACAGATAGGCTCAAAAACACTAGCAAGAAGAAAGAAAGCCAACTGATGGAGATAAAAGAAGATCAGATACCATTACCCCAAGAGAAAGGCACTGAAAGGAAGCTGAATACCAGAAACACAGACATGCCAGTTCCATTTTCCTCCAGCTTGCCGTGCTTTTGGATGCGTATGCAAGCGAATTATGTCGAGAGGGTGTTTGTTCTAGTAAGTGCATCTCCATTCATGATATGTTCTCCTCTTTCGCTTTAGTTTCTCACCCATGTCATTGTATTTATGCTATGTTATATGCAGCCCATCCCACATTCCTTTTCTAGTACTTACCTAACTCGAGACAAAATGAAGTTTACTCTACAAAATCAAGATGGGAAATCATGGGAGGTGAACTGTACTTACAGTTGTAACAGGAATAATTTCTGCGGAGGTTGGCGTTCCTTTGCGCGCGATAACAAGCTCGAGAAAGGTGATATCTGCATTTTCGAGCTAGTATCCAGAAACAAAATGCAATTTCATATTTTCCGCTAAACATGGAGATGGCAAACTATATTATGTACAACTAATGTCTAACACGACACTTCAGCCTATCTTATCTATGTATTGTATGGTTAGCATTGAACTAAAATTATATCAAATGAATTTGGCATCACATAGATTGGTTCTTTATGTAATACAATGTTCATAATCCAAAACCATTCCTCCTGAAGAAGAACAGCAGCCTGTTATATTACACTTCGAGAGATAGTATGAATGTTTGTTGCACTTTTATGAAATCCAGTACATATATGCCGTTTCAGAGCAGAGCAGCGAAACAAGCGATGCAGACAAGCAGATCACTTAAAATGGTGATAAATGAACAGAAACACAGGCACATATAAAAAATCCAGAAACATTTCTACCTTGTTTCAAGAAGCCAATATGTTCTCATTCCTCCACCCATGAATTCTGGCGGGTATCGTTATCATCACATTGCATAAATTATCTCTCCGCTACTGTCAATGTCAAGATCAGGATCAGTATCCAGGTCTTCATCCATATCATCATCAATGTCCAGGCTGCCAGTCAGATACGGATCGAGACTGTTGGTGCCAGCGGCAGGTATGGTGGCCTCAGCAATTATCTGCATAATCTCATCAATGCTCTGCATCGGTAGATCGGCTTCAAATTGGTTGTTCATGTTATTGTTTTCATCCATGAGATCTGCTGGAAGATTTTTCAGAAACCACTCGCGCTTCCTAATCTCAGGCATGGTTATCCTCTGTTGCAAAATGAACATTATGCTGAGATAGTCAACCAATAGTTGTAAGTTGTAACTTTCCCTAATTGTAGAAATGAAATGATCTAAACACATATGCATCTGGCTCTGAGTGCACTGTAACTGTACGCCCATTACTTTAGAATGAGCAATAGACAATAACAAAAAAGAAAAAGAATATAAACTTAAATAACAAATTAATTGATGAAACTCCAAGAGAAAAGTAACTAATATGAATATCTAGGAACAAAAAGATGCCTACGAACTCAAAAATGACAGAATGCACTAACCTTTGCAGGATCAGCTACAAAAATCCTTGAGATTAGACGGCGGCACTCGGGAGATATATGAACATAATCAGGAATGGAGTACTGGACATTCAAAATTCGCTGCCAGACAACCAAATATGAGTAAAATAATTTTTCTATTTACCACACCTACATTCAGTCAGAACAAAGAGGAAATAAAGAAGGAAAAATACATGTATTGTCTTGCGGAAGTTCTTCGGCACATCAGGATCTTCAAAAGGGTATGCACCAACCAACATGACATATAAAGTTACCCCACATGACCACACATCTGCAATCTGGATACATATTAAGCAGGGGAACATCATGAAACATTGAATAAGAAGAATGCAGGAACGTTAAAGAGACCAACTCGAAGCGGAACTCATGTTAGCCCAGATTTTTTTCCAAGTCAGTCCTACTCACAATCATGGATGCTTCATTTCTGAGAGAGTTTATCAACAGCATAAAATTTTAATTTTTAACACTTCATGCAGTTATTTGTTAAATATCTTCTTTCTTACTATAGTAAACTTTTCACTATGTAACTGTATATGTTTACTGTAAGCTGTTATATATCAGCTCATTCCTCAGAATATATTTGCGCACTAACACTACCGCTTCAAAATTAGAATTGATTGTTGTAGTTGGTTAACCTACATTGGGCATTGATGCAGTGATGCATAATTTCATCAGTTGTGAAACTTGAGATTGAACAAAACAAAGGTACTAAAAAATAAACTACCAACATTTTGGAAAAATGACAATATATATAAGAGAGAGAGAGAGAGAGAGAGAGAGAGAGAGAGAGGACTTTTAATGACTAATTAAATAAATCCAATAAATATTACCTTGCCATCATATTCCTTCTTCAGCAATACTTCAGGGGCAATATATGCAGGGGTTCCAACAGTTGATTTTGGCTGTGAATGCAGCACTGATGACTGAAAAGTCAATTAATGTTAAAATATCACTACACCAATAGAGATGATGGCACAAAAAAATAACACATGCCCAATATTAGCAAAAGATAAATAAAATGAACTCACTAAGAACCAAACAGAAAAATCTAACTCTTACTAACAGGCCCCAGAATATCACAAGAAAATGGCAGAATCCATTAAAGGTGACTAGTACCTTGGAGTATCCAAAATCACAAATTTTCAAGCGAGGAGCAAGGCTTCCATCTAGCAAAGTATTCTCCAACTTCAAGTCACGGTGGCACACTTGCTTCGTAGAAGCAATGCAGTAACAAGATAAAAATCAGTCACCTTGTATACTTTTTTGGGTAAAGTGTAAACAATAAAAATAAGAGGTAAATTTATTCATTTACCATTTCGTGACAGTAGCTCACTCCTGATATAAGTTGTTGAAAGAAAAAACGTGCCTGCATTGCAGCCCAGAATAAATTACAAAGAATAGGATCATTACCAGACATACATTAATTAATGTTTTTTTATAAATAAATAAATAAATAAAACCTCATCCTCACTGAACCGGCCAGCATTACATATCCGCTCAAAAAGCTCTCCTCCAGATGCATATTCCATCACAATAGCCAGATGAGTTGGTGTTAATATGACCTGTAATTATATTAAAACATCAATGAATTATATATGTTACCAAGGAGCAGATAAGTTGATCAGAATGAAACTATTGAGCATACCTCTTTGAATCTGACAATATTGGGATGCCTCAATGACCTATGATTAATAATTTCCCTTTGTACATTTTCATCAATCTGTGATGCACAAAACTCTATGAGGGTAATAAAGACGATTTAGAAATCAAACTAGGAAAGCCAGAAAAACACAGAAGTCTTTTTTATTGAAAAATTGCTAAAAACAACTTAGGTGTTGTAGTATAGCAAACAAGAAACTGGCATTGCCGCTATTAAGTTATCTCTTTTCCAGAACAATTCCTTAGCTTTAAGAATCTACCAAGTCATCATTATCCCTTTTTCTTGGATATCTTGTTGCCAGGATCTCTTTGTTATAAGGAACTCATGCTACTTTATCAAAACCTATGGGTACACAAATGTTGCCATCTCATCCAATCGGGGTTTAAGCCAAACGACAAATGTTCTTACCAGAATACATCAACTTACAAGAAACTATAAGAAATCAAAATGTGAATCTTTGCAATCATCCTATGAGAATGAGAGGAATACAAAAAGTAATAAAAAAATAAAACTTTTAATCAGCTAAAAAGTACAAGAATCTTGCTTAGCTACGGTATTTCTTCTTCTTGGAAAGCAAAACAAAACTCAAGACACCAGATTCAATATCATAATTTCATGGCACCTTGACAACAAAAAAGTGAAAGTTATCAAGACTTCTCTTAAGATCCTATCAAAATCCAACAAATAAAACTCACGCAAGTCATTCCAATGGCCTTCACAATAGATCATCCATTGTTTTATACTCTTTGGACAAAAGTCTGCCTAAATGCAAATGCTCAACTTTTGTTTCTCCACTTCCTGTCTTGAATTGATGAAGAGGGCATATATTAAAAATAAAATATTTACAACAGTTGGCAAGAAAGTTACTGTTTTGTTTACTCTCTTTACCCTCCAACCCTCTTCAATTCTTCTGTTTTAGTTTCCTGGCTGATCCAATCTCATTCCAACCTTTCTACAGAACTTATACCATACCTTTTTTAACAGCCTTCTTCTCATTGATCCGATATTCATTTTGAATTCATAAAGATGGAACCCTAGGAACTCAACTAGTTCTTATTTGACGATTTCAAGTTATGGTTTGAAGGAATTTAATTTGATTCAAACTGATGAAACAACAAATTTAGAGAGATGGATGTGAAATTAATTACCCTTTGTACGCAAATTTCATTAACTAAAGTATATAGCTATTAGAGTGATCCTTTTTTGCACCTGTACTTAGTGCTTAGGAAAACTAAGACTGAGTTCCCTATTATTCCTTTGTTCTGTGCCCACCAAGTATGACAAGAGGGTTATGTTCTGATCTTATTATTATATCAGCCCCTCGTTTAGGCTCCCATTCCTGTTCCCTTCCCAATTAGCTAAGATTCTTCTTTAGTTCTTTTGCAATGGGGACATAGCTTATATCTTATACTACCAGATATTCTAAAGAGTAATAGGAGTACTCCTGCATGAGTGTAAAATTAATTACCCTGCTAACCAAGACTTTTCCTTTTTGGTTAGTAGCCAGCTACAGATTGAAATCAGTACATGTTGCATGTGAGTTGCACCCATATAAAACCATTTCAAATACATAAGAGTAAAGAAATTACATGCTAAATATGGCTCCATAAACGCAAGAAAAACAATAGGTTAAAGAAGAGAAAACCCTACACTTTTGCTGAAGTATGTGAGAAGCCGAAAGAAAAAGTTGAAACGAGTTAAGAAGATGGTGAAACCACCTCCATAAGAATTCAAGGGAGGAAGTGGAGAAGCATTTTGGGAGCATTTGTATTACTGACTACATTTATTTATTTATTATGAAACAAATGAGAAATAGCAATATTTATCAAGATATACAAAAGAATGAATTCAATATTTTATGATGTGGATTAATAGCTACCTATATTTATATTTGTCACTCCAAAATTATAATATTTTTTTAACTCTACCCCTACAAGGCTACAAATTATTGAAAAACAAAGCAAAAGGATCATTTCAACAAATGTAACTTTCTAATCAACTATGAAAATAAACATCTAAAAATAAGAGGAGTTGACAAATCCATAAGTGCAACTTAAAGTCAGGATACCCTTTACCAAAAAAAATGTAGTTTCTTTCTTTCCTGATAAAGTTAGGCAACCAGCCAGAGCATTGAGATCAACAAAGTCTAATATTATCCCATTATCGATCCTCAGAAACCCATAACCCAACAAACAGTTTACTTCACATCATGACCCAGTAAGCCAAAAAAAAAAAATCTGAATGGGAAGTAAAAATGTATCAAGCACTTAAACACGAAGCTAGGATTCCATCAATAATCAAATATTGGCAATAAATTAATCAAAAATTAGCATCCATAAAGTAACAAATTAAACACTGTGAGAACTTGAACACTCAAATCCCACTTTGAACAAGAACAAGAGGAGCTAAGTGAAGTTCAATCACCCACTTAAATGCAATCCATAAGCTAAACTAGAATCCAATTACCCACAAAGAAAAATAAACGCAACCCACTCGATTTACACCATTACCACAAAACTGAACCAAAACGTCCACTATCTAGCAACCAAATGAAATCTAAACGTCCAGCTAAGATGCAAATAACCAAGAACCAAAAACAAGCAATCAGACATTATATTAAGAACCCATCAAAATTAAAAAGAATAGAAAACAAGCAAACCACTCAATTTTCAGAAACACTGACCAAATAAACCTCCCCAAAAATTAAGGTAAGAACCCAATTAAACATTAGACTAACCTTCTCACCTCTCTCAATATACTTGACAGCAACAAGCTCCTCCGTCTGCTTGTCCCTCATCAACCTGGCCACCCCGAAATTCCCCGACCCAATATCGCGAACTAGCTCGTAACGATCGCTTTCGTGCGTGATGGGCAAGTCCATCCCCGGCCCCACCGTGATCGCCGATCTATCCATCCCTCTCCTCCAGAAAGGAAAAAAAACATGTCCTCTGAGCAAGAGACCGAGAAGAGCAGGGAATCACATAATCAGGAGCAGCTCCACAACCTAAAAGAAAATGGCAAGGCGGAGGAGCATGATCAGAGATTGACGTGGCGCGTGGACCACTCGATGGGAGGAGGTGGAAAGAGACCAGAATGGGTTCAAGCCCGTGATTGCTTTACTCTCACAACCACCCAAATGGGTTTTGCTCCCTCTACCTTCGATGATTGTTTCCACAGCTGAGCAAACGAGAGTTCCCGTGCAAAAAGCTAGCTTTTTTTTTTTTTTTTTTTTTTAACCTCTCTCCCTTCTAATCTGTGTTGGTTGTTGGGTCGCTGTGTCTGTTTCGTTAAGTTTTGTCCATAAACCAGCTTAGTGAAAAACAAAGAGACGATGATGATTGACGAAGAAGAAGATGGAGATAAGAACTGAAAAGGAGATATTTTTATTCCCGAACGAGTACAAAATGTATTTTCGGTATAATTTCTTAAAACAATCTTCTATTTGACATCTTTTACAAGATAGTAATTTTTTGACTGCTTTAAATTTTGATTCCGTTCATTCACCGTCTGTTCGATGCCGAAATGATCAAACTACCGTTTGTTTATTTTAACTATTGAATATCTTATATTTTTAATTTTGTGTCAAATGTTATAGAGTTTGTATCATATTGTGTTGGTCGAACAAATTATGGATTTTATGTTGGACTTGTTAGTCGAATGTTAAAGTTTGTGTTGAATTTGTGTTGGTTGAACAAATTTTAGGTTTGAGTTGGATTTGTGTTAGATGTGTGTTGAGTTTGTGTTAGATTTGTGTTGAGTTAGTGTTGGTTAAAAAAAAAATTAATTTTGCGGCTAATATTCATGAACTTGTTCATGACCAATAAAGAAGAAATATGGTGTTTTTCCATCAATTTTCGTCAATTTGGATGGACGAATCAAAATTTAGAAATTCAAGATAATCAAAAGTTACGAAAAAAAGTAGGATAGTCCGTAGCAGAAGGTGTCTAATACATGGTAGTTTTCAATAATTATCCCTATATTTTTCTTCACGAGCCTCGACATGTCATCTCTTGGTCATCAGTCGCTAAACACTAAAACGATGCTTTTTATTGGGAAAAAAACGCAGACCTCTCTCCATACAGAAATGACATTTCTTTTGCCAAAACCTCTCTCGACAACACCATATATCTCTAATTTGCCAAAATTGCCAGAATCTCTCTCTCTCTCTCTCTCTCTCTCTCTCTCTCTCTCTCTCTCTCTCTCTCTCTCTCTC
>JAYMTA010006800.1:0-10095 GCA_036897625.1 Pelargonium cotyledonis
GCCACCAATCGGGCCCCCTTCTCCGATTTGGTCCGCCAGCAGACTGGCCTCGACGTCCACGTCCTCTCCGGCGAAGAGGAGGCCCGTCTCTGCTATCTGGGTGTCCTCCAGTTCCTCCCTATTTACGACAAACTGGCCCTTACCGTCGATATCGGAGGCAGGTCCACTGAATTCGTTATTGGGAGGAGAGGAGAGGTCGTTTTCGCCACTTCTTTGAAGCTGGGGCACGTGAATTTGTCCCAGAGGTTTGTAAACAAAGGTCTCATTTTGGAATTGAGAAGGCACATTAGGTCGGTGATTCAAGAATCTGGGTTGGCTGAGAAGGTTAAGGAATTCGGTTTTGAGGTTGCTGTTGGGTCTTCTGGGACTATTCGAAATGTTGAGAAGGCTGTTTTTCATGAATATGCACTGGACATGAACAATGGGTCTGATGAGTTGCTTGGTGGGAGCAAGAGGGATTGGAAGTTTAGCAGAGGAGAATTGGAAAGTGTGGTTGACAAGTTGTGTAGTGAAGGCAATGACGGGAGGCTTAGGAGAGACGTGTTCTCTAAGAGGAGGTCGGAGTTTATGGTGGCGGGTGCTGTGTTGTTGGAGGAGATATTTCAGATGCTGGGAATTGAGGAAATGGAAACCTCTGGCTATGCTTTGGGAGAAGGTGTGATTGCAGATACTCTAGCCAAGGTTTATGACGGCTACGATTTGTATGTGAATGCGAGGTGGCGGTCTGTTGTGCGCCTTGCCTCGAGGTTTAACAACACTAAGAGGCTGAGAGCTGCTACACAATGCGCCGTCATTGCAAAGGTATTAAAAGATTTGCACTAGCCAACTGCTAATTTGATATTATTGTACATAGATTCAGCTCTATTTCGTTCCAAAAACAAAGTCATTAACTGATGGAATTCCTTAGTTCGGCTGCATATAGATTTGAATGAGAAATGTTGAATTATCGAATGCATTGCAGGATACTTATGTTCACATTATGTATGTTTTTGGTGATCCGAGTGTTTGAACCTCCTTTCGGTCATGCTGAGAAAAGTGTAGGTAGTATTGCAATAACTGCTCTAGTGTTACACCCTGGCTCTGTTGCTCTCTTACATTTTACCCAAGAACTGATCTTCAATGAAAATACCTGAACTTCCACAGTACCTGTTTGTATGATTATTTTATTTATCATTTTGCATCATGGATTACTTTTCAAAATTTTGTTAAGTACTGACTAAATGACTTTGACAGGAGATTTTTGAAGGTTTCAGGAAATGTAATGAGCTTGCAGGTGATCAAGCTGCAATCTCCTTGGACGATAGGGATCTTGAATATCTTGAAGCTGCATGTATGCTCCATAATATTGGGCTCTATGGTGGTAAAAAGGGTTACCACAAGGAGTCTTATCGTATTGTTATGGTATGTTCTTTTTCATTTGCGTGGGCAATAGGCACTTGATGGCATTTAGCTGATGTATAAACAGGCTGTTACCCATATTACACTTTCAGTATGTTTAACATGATGTACATTGTATAGTATTGAACTTGGGATTCGGTTTAATCACTGTTACGAACAAAAGAGGGAAGTGAAAAGTGAAATTGAAGGTTAGATAGATTCCAAACTTCCATCAATGAACTCAGAATTAAGTCTGGGTCACCAAACATAATTGTAAGACAAAATGATTGACTTTATTTATAGAATTCCAATTTTCCTGCATACGCAAAAATCTGAGCCCAGATTGGTTCATTTATGTGGTTGTATTTGTATATTATATTAGGCATCTCAAATTTGCCAAAAGAGTTTCATGATCTGTCGAACCTGCTGTTGTGCATTTAGAATTGTGTTAAGGTTCCTGACATTATTAGCTGTTCTGCAATATTGCTTTATATAGGAGACTGAGTAGTTTTTTCTTTTGTTTGCACTAAGAACTCCTGGGTCCTGATAATTTGGTGCTATTGTACAGAATGGCGATCATCTTCATGGTTATGGTGACGATGAGGCGAAGGTATATTTTCTTTATGTTGGCTTTGTGTTTTCTTGATATGGATATTCTCGGTATGGTTTGTATTCTGATTATGAGTTAGTGAGTTTGCAGATAATAGCACTACTTGCTAGACATCACAGGAAAAAATTCCCAAAATTTGATCATTATTTTCTTAAAGAGTTTACTACAGAGGTATTTTACTTAAATTGTTGCATTACATCATGTAAATTACTTGTGGTAATTAATAAAATACTGTATCATGTCTCTAACATATTGCTGATTATATTTATTTCAGGAAAAGCAGAAATTTGGAATTCTTTGTGCAATTATACGTATCTCATTTATTTTACAGCAGTATCAGTCCATGGAGCTCCAAGGCATGGAACTTACACAAATTCATGAAGGTTTCAAACTGGTATGTTCCAACCTGGATGTGGATAGTGGACCAATTTTGCTATTGTAAATTATAGACATGAAGTTCGTCTATATTTTACTCTGCATTTGCATAGTTAAGATGACTTCAGTTCACTTTATAATGCTCTTAATTTGCAGTGCTAACAATGAGGAGAGTTCTCTCTCTAAAAAAAAGTGTGTGTGCGCGCGTGTGTGTGTATGAGTAAATAATCTAAGTGCCATACACAAGGCCTTAGTGCCTTAATTTTCAATAGATGGTGCGCGTGGCTTTTACTATAGGTTTCTATTAACCGCTACCGAAGTAGCACTCAGTGTTGCATAACTTTGTCTCTTCACGCTCGTAGGATCATTTTATCAATTCTTTGTTGTTAAAATTTTGAAACGTAAATCTGTTCATCTTCTCAAACTAATACGGCACTTGCTAGTTAACTCTTTGGTGCGTCTTTGGTAAGAAATCCAACACACTCATTTCTTTTGTCCGGCCCTCTTGCTGCATTGACCTGAAAATTTCTCACAGGTATTGAGAGAGTTAAGTGATGTGCTTAATTTGCCTGATACTCTTGAGCGTTTAGCTGAGGACACTAAGGCAGGACTAAGGAAAGAATTGGAACGCTTCAAAATGGTATTTTGTTGACACTTTACCGTGACACTCCTTTTTATATTTTTTGGATAATGATGGCTATCAATGCAGTGAAATTCTGGATATGCATTTTGTTAACCTTCAAATATCTGCGTCTTCAGGTGTCGCAGCAAGATTTTCAACTTGTGGTTCCATCAAGATTTCAGAAACATCAGAGTGATGCTTAGACATACCGCAGGAATGTAGAATCGTCAGAGAGATGCTTAAACCTAGAAATGAGATGTCCATCGCTATGACTAAAGATTTCCGAGACCATCAAACGAAGCGGTGAATGATTTTGATGATTTTGATCACGATAAACAAACTGTAAATGATGTGTGCTATGATTCTTCATGTAACATTAATATTTGTTTTGTTCAATTGCTTTTGGTTGATCTAGCAGTAATAATGTGTATTTTACAGATATTGTAAATTGAGACTTAACGGGAACAAATGATGAATTCATTTCTCTTCATTCTTGTTCCATGTAGCTACTACATTTTCATGGGAAAAATCGTTCATCGTTTGTATTTTGGTAGTATCAGTGAGATCATGTTTAGGGGCGGGTTTTATAATCCCCAAACCAGACCCGGTCATTTCCCCCGAGCCTGAGCCCACCCCGTCCCGATGCTAGTAGAGCTTTCTCCGCCCCTTGTCCCAGTACCGAATTTGGTATTTTATTTAATATATATATTATTGTACCGGGTTACGGGATGGGCGGGGTATAGCTTCCTGACCTCGACCCGATGGGATATAACTTCCCCTACCCCGCAATCCAACCCGAAACCCGGAAAACTTAATCCCCGCCCCGATCGGGGCGGGGAGACCGGGTCCCACGACGGTTCGGGTCATTTTGTCATTCAAAATAGTCACGAGTTAAACCCAAGCCCTATATATTCTTCTTCCCTTCAAGATTCATCTTCCTAGGTTCCTCTCTCTTTTCGTTCACTGCAGATCTTGTGCCCTCTGCTTCATTTGCTCTGCTCCTACCTTTTCTTCTCTTGACCTTTTCTCTGTTTCTATCTCTTTCTGCTCCTACTACTAATCCCATTTCTTAATCGTTATGGGTAACTGGAAATTTGTGTTCTGAATAAAACCGAGGTCGCCGATCAGGTTGGTTTTTTCTACATTTTTTTTATACCTCTTTCATTTTTGCTGTCCTCTAAATTTCTTGCTCTTTACCGGCAAGCAGAAGCCATCAACGTCATCTATCCGGCAGCAACAACTCACACTCTTTCTTGGGTCAGGTAAGTCAGTGTATTTGGGTTTTGCGGTTTTCTGTTAGTTTCTGGTAATTGGGATCATATATTGGGGTTTTAGGGTTTTTTTTTCTTATGTAGCTGTGATGAGAAACCTGTGACTTTGGTTTTGGTAGTTGTTTAAGAGATATGTTTATGTCTATTATTATCATCTTTATGGGCATGCTCAGGTATATTATTACTGTTTAGTTTGAACTTAAGTTATCTATGATTTGCTTGAGTGTTTATTGGAAATAGACATATGTTGATATGACATATCATTATCATATATCATATTATTGCTTGTCGGAAACTTCTAATATGGATTACTTCGCCTCATTCATGTGTCGGTATCGGTGCAGCATAGATGGAATGCGTGGTTCAAGGAATCATCGAGACACAAGTAAGCCTCTGTATTACTCACTTTATCTCTCTGTATATTATCTGTTATCTTCGATTTGATTTCAGTTAGGAATGTGCAATAGCGCTTGTATAATTTTATTCTTGATTATATATTGAATGATCTTAATTTTGAATTCTCGAAAAGGGTGAGTTATTCGACACATTCATTAAATTTGAGACAATTGAAAGTAATATAGCCATTTAACCATCTATACAATGTTTCTTAGGGTAAAAAAGTATGCCATTTTGGTCATTTGGACTATTGTTTCATTTTCTCGCCCTGATGTGGAAGCTTTCTAGATGGTGTTGAATTTTCTAGTTCTTTTTTCTTTTCTTTTTTATATTTTATTTGATCATTTAGTAGCTAACTCGGATATGAAGAAGTTGAATGTATAATCCAGTTATGGCTGAAGATTATAGCACAGTAGCAAACGATATTTCAATGTAGTATAGGGAGGATTTATGTCATTGCCAAGAAGGAATCAGTATGTGTTACAATCCATCTAAAATAATGACCAAATCAAGGGAATTAATTTTCTCACATTGGAGGAATAGAGAGTTGTGGAGCCGCTTACAGTCTTACACGGAATTGGACGTCCTTCATTAGCAAGTCTTTTTTATATATTGAATTCTATCCAAGCCCAAACTTTTTGTGCCTTAGTAATTGTTAGAAGAGCCTACCTCATCCCTTGATCCAAGGCTAACTTTAATTGGAGGATTCAGTTCAAGATCCAAGATCCTTTGAAAATTAGGACCCGACTAAGGATCAAAGACCCTGTTGAAAATGAGGATCCAACTTAGGAAAAAAAAGGCCCCTAGCACCAGAGACCATTATCGTGCAAGAAAAAGAAAATAGGTGAGGGATGGCATGGGGAGGGAGCTTACTTGTCAGCTAAATTGACGAGAGGCTAGCCACTTGAGTCTTGCTAACTTGACGAGAACTTCAAATCTTGAAATGATGGGATATATTTAGGCTATCTAAAATAATGAGGAAAAAAATAGGCGATTAAGTCACAAATAGGAAGAATGGAGAGTTGTGGAGCTGCTTATTAGGGGCACTCTTCACTGGCAGCATGGTTTCTTTTGTGAGATCTACCCACCCTAAACTGTTTTACCGCGTCATATGTGATATTGTGCTTGCTTTTATTTTCCATTATTACATTAACTATAAATAATCTTCATGTGCGTGCTCATACTTCTTGAATCTTTGGTTATAATGAGTTTTAATAGGATACTGGTTTCTAAATCAACCATTTCTGTACTTGTGTATTTGTGTTTCTACCAACAGGATCCAGATCTGTTAAACATTTTCTTATGGAAATTCATAGATGTGGATATTCTTACTAGAGTCATAGCCTTTCATTTTGATTTCCATCCTCAATGTTAGCTTGTGATGCTTGTCATCTTCTCCCCTAATCTCTTTTTAGTGAGGAATATTTCAGTAGTTTGTACAGTTACAATCATCTCTTCCTACTAGTCTGATCATGGGACCTGTCTTTATTTTCATATTGTTCAAGCAATCGTGAGGACCATTTGCTCCTCTATTGTAAGTAGCTTATCTGCCCACGAATTTGGTGTATAAGCATTTCTTTTGCATGTTGTCTTGATTTCTTCAAGGTTTGCATTCCACAGTTTGAGATCACTCTGTTTTTATTTCTTCCCAAGTTAATCTTACTCTGTCAAATTTGATAGTATATATGTGTTTTTACGTGGTTATGTTCGACCTGACTGATCGGACGTAACTTTTGTGCTCATGGTAGATGGTAAAATATTTATTTTGCGATGATCCACTTCCATTCTCTATTATTTATTTTTTACTTCATCTGTTCATCCTTCCTCTAATTTATGATCTCCAAAGTATTCATTTTCTCCTTTTCTTTCAGAGTAGGGAAGTTTGTTAACAAATGGTTATTATCTTGCAGCATGTTGAGGCCCTCGAGATTCTCCTTCAGGGTATTTGTGGTGTTCAAAGGGAACGCTTAAGGATCCACGAATTATGCCTAAAAAGTGGTCCAGGCCTGGGTAAGTGTTATCACCTCTGCAGCAAAGGTGATAAATATGAGTCTGTAAGTTCTCGTTTGTAGAGAGAAGCTGGAGTTATTAACCTTCAACTGACCTATCAGAATGTGCAAATTTGTAGTGTTTGATGCAGTTGGCTTATTTGGGCTTTTATTATTGGTTAAGACTGACTGATGTGCTATGTTCCTGCACACTTTAAGTACAATCCCTGATAGATAGGTTATTTATCATAGAACTTTTCCTCATGCATCTATGCACTTATAGATGGACATAATCTATACGGTTGCTATAGTGGATGCAAAAGCTTTCACTTGTTTGCGTGTGGCTTTTAACTAGGACTATTCTCATAGAGTTGGATCTTTAATGCCTACCACCTTCAGTCATTCCCTTGTTTAACATGTAATAATTTCACATCTGTTCATGATCCAACTCTTAAATTTCTGTTCCCTTCATATGAAAATGGATGCAAAAGCTTTCAATTGTTAGCATGTGGCTTTTGATTAGGACTTTTCTCATAGAGTTGGATCTTTAATACCTAGCACTATCAATCATTCCCTTGTTTAATACGCAATAATTCCACATCTGTTCATGAACCAACCTTTAAGTTTTTGTGCCCTTCATATGAAATAGTTAATGCAGGCACTGAAAATTTTCATCTAGTTTTTGGAATATGCACCTCTCTCTCTCTCTCTCTCAATCTACTATAGAAGGTGACAGTTTTTCTGTGCACATTGCACCAGAATATCATAGAAAGAAAGTTGTTCATTCTAATTCACTCATTAGCACACAACTTAATATTCACTATGCTTGTAAATTGTATATACATTCATCTACAAGTACCATGCTATCAGTTTCATAGATTATTTTCTGACTCCATATGTATAAATAACATCAAAAGTAGAAAACAGGCTTATTTGGTTATCTCATTGCCTCCGTCTGGCTAACATATTGAGTCAATGTTTTTTTTTTTCCATTTTCAGGGGTTGTGGTTTCAGAGGTCCGGCTCTTATGTGATCTTGAACAACCTGAACCCGCTTGGTAAGAGTTGAAAGTTCTCCTTGAATTCATTTCTCATGCCAGTGTGTGCTCACATGTACTAACAGTATTTAGAATCGCCAGATTCACTATTTGGTTTGTGTCAATTTTTCAGATAGTGTTATTCATTACACTTGCATCAATCACCTGATAGTGCTCTTTCATTAAATTTTGCCGGACACTATCTGCGCCTCTTTTCGGCTTCTTCTGAACATGTCCACCAGAATCTGAACCCTAGATGGCCTTGGTTTTGTTGGATCTCATTGGAGCCGACTTAGGTTGTCGTGACCTTTATTTTATAATCAATTGAGCTACACAACAGAGGGTAGCTCTCCTCTTTTAACCAAAAACCCTAACACAAATCTATTTTCTCTTCAAAGTTTTCAGTTTTTCTTTTTTAAATTTCATGCTGAAGATTGTTGTTATTCCACAACTTATTTATTAGAATTTTTCAAATTTCCTGTTTCTTTTTAGTTATTGACTTCTCATCTTCTAAACCAAAATTTATGTTTATTCAAAGAGTACTGAGGTTTAGCTCTTTGGCTATATCTATCAGGGCTCATAAGTTTCTCAAAATATTTTTTTTGCTATTGATTGTTGATATGATTTTAACTTAACAAGTATTGTGTTTGAATTGTCTTATTCACGATTTGATTCACAATTTAATAACCATGACTACTAATTTCTCTTAAACTGTAGGACCATTAGACATGTGGGAGGTGCATTGAGGGGTGCTGGTGCAGACCAAATCTCAGTTCTAGTTAGAAACATGGTCGAAAGCAAAGTAAGCAAGAATGTTCTTCGTTTATTTTATGCACTTGGCTACAAGTTGGACCATGAGCTGCTGAGAGTGGGATTCGCCTTTCATTTCCAAAGGGGTGCTCAGATTAGTGTTACTGTGTCATCAGTCAATAAGATGCTAAAATTGCATGCAACTGATGAGGCTGTACCAGTTACACCTGGCATACAGCTTGTTGAGGTGACAGCCCCGGCAACATCGGAAAGTTATGCTGAAGTTGTTAGTGCAGTGTCATCCTTCTGCGAATATCTTGCACCGTAAGAACTCGTACAATCTTTGCTACTTCCACTTGTCCAAAATTATATGCAAAGGGGTCCAGACTCTCACAACCATGTAGCGTATAATATACATTTTGGTGGTTGGAGAATCTAGTATACCAATCTGATTCTTACCCACTAATGCATACAATACAAGCATCTGACTTTATTTTTGGTTTTCTCAGGCTCTTGCATTTGTCGAAACCAGGTGTGTCAACTGGGGTTGTTCCCACCGCTGCAGCAGCAGCTGCATCTCTTATGTCAGATGGTGGCGGCACAACCTTGTAGCAGTTGTCCATGACGGTGACAGCGAGATTGCTGATTCCATATTTTGCTCATTTACTTGGCTCTACTCTATCTATAGATCCATTCCAGTTGGTCTATCAAGTTTAAACACACCAAAGCTTTGTATCTGTTGGCAAACAGGTTTGTCATTCTATCCCGGGCAATGAGGTTGAATCAATTGGTGCAATGTGCATTCACGAATCGGGAGGCTAACTGTGTATCAGATTGTATGGTTTAGATAGGCATTCTATGCACTATAGTTGCATGCCATTGACAGTTAAAAGTAATGAAAATTATTTGAGCACTATAGTTGCATGCACTAAAGAGATGAGCCATGTCTCTATGTTATCCTTCCACATGAATTGCAATTTTGTGTCACTACATATTTGTTGAATGACTTGCCAAGACGTTGCTTGATATGATCCAATGTAGATTGGTAATTTATTCCTAATAATGTGACAATGTGAGCTTCGAGTGCCATTTGCAGGTTGATGAATGAGTGATGTGGCAGACGTAACAATTGACTGTGAGAATGACACATATGTTACTTGGCAAGTACTCATTTCTTGGGCATTCATCCGAGTTCCAATTTTGTTTCTCGTTTGAACCGTTGGTTTTCTCATGTCTATCCACTTGAGGTTAGCAAATGTATCATATTTCCTCTCGATATTTTTTCTTGTAGGCCCATCTTTGTTCCAAGTACTCTCTTACTTACTGAGGTTTTGGCCCATAGTGATAATTTCAAGGGCACTTCAAACCCCTTTTAGGGTACATTTGTTGTAGTTTTAATGGTTGAATTGATTATGAGTTTCATATATCAACCAAACTTAGTTTAAGATAAAAATGAATTTAGCTCTATAGAACGGAGTTGTGATCAAGCATGATAAGAAGAGCATTGTTGCCACTTGTGATCCTTCTCAACTTAAATGATAATAAATTAAAGATGCTGATTTTGTGGATACTTTATGGTTAAAACAATTTTTTTTTTTTTTAATGATTATATATTCTCTATTTTTATAAAAATAAATAATATTAAATATTTATAAATAATAGTATTAATA
>JAYMTA010006801.1:0-10095 GCA_036897625.1 Pelargonium cotyledonis
GAAGAGAAGATGATGGCGTTGATGAAGACGATAGAGAAGCTTAACAAGAAAGTGAAGAAATGACTAAGAGTTTTTGTGGATGTCTTTGCAGGCGTGCTGGTCATACGTCTTGGACTTTAATATTTTGATCGCTTATGAGCCGGACCCTCGATTCAACCTTTGTCTAAGGGAAACTCGAGCGGGTTGACCAATTTTGACCAGGTTGACCGTATTGACCAATGTTGACCGATTTGATCAGTATTGACCGGATTGACCAAGTTTTGTCCAATGTTGACTGGAGTGACCAAACTGACCTTGACCGATGACGTGGACTGTAGTGCCACGTGTCCAATCACCATTGACTCAATTCAGTTTCGATTTTTTGTGTATCATCACATGGTATCATAACTAATAACACAATCTAGTAATTGGTGAACCTTAGTCCCTAGATTGCTTTCTCTTGATTGTTTCTTATATGTTTTTTTACTTGCTTTTTTAATTTTTCAACAAATTTTATACCAACCTAAATTATTTTTTTGAATCACTTGAGTTTTTCTATTTACGATAATAGAATTTTTTTTCCTTGTAGATACAACACTCATACTTACTTTTCTATATTATTTGACAACCCGCTTGATTCGGTCAATGCCAACAACCTTTCTTCACTTGACTTTGCAAAGTCGTATCCTAGTGTTGATGCCTCCTCACAAAAACTGACATTCTAGTGATTCAAGAATTTTTATAACTACTTCTAGGGATAAAAAGACTGACATGTTGAAGAGCGGAAACGATGTGAGGGCTGATCGAGTCAAAGTGAATCTACCTCCTATAGAAATATAATTTGTTTTCCATAGAGAACATTTATGAATGAACATTTAATTTGTTTTCCATAGAGAACATTTATGAATGAACATTTCAGTGACGTTGGACCAGGTCCTCAACTTCTATGGATTTACCCTAAGTTTGAAATCGAGGTAGATAGAAGAGGGTGTTTCACTTTGAGACCTGAGACAAGTTCCACTCACAATTACATAGAGGAAGGGACAGAGCTACCATCCATGCTTACAATGAAAAAAATAAAAACAAAACGCTACGTTTAATCCATCGTGTAGGTACGCTGACGTATCATGTCCACGTGACAAATAATGAGCTAGCAAGTTGATATTTGTTCAATAGTTGATGTGACAAATGTTCACTTGCAATAAATAGTTAATATGGATAAAATTAAGAAAAAAAAATTCAATGCAAGGACTCAAACAAGCCAAAACTCTAATTAGGGACAAAACCTAAAAACCGAGCGAGTTCAGTTGAGACAAAACTATTTTTTTTAAAAGGAGAGACAAAACTATTTAAACTTATAAAAAAACTCTCGGCCTCTTGGCTATCATCATATATAGTATACTAAATTATTTAGTCATTGAAAATAATGTAAAATGGGTATCGGTTGACTGATATAATATTATATCAATTGCATCCAAAACTTATAAATAATATTGAGCAATTGACTATTTTTGAATTAAAACTCAAAACCCTTATACCATTTATTCCCATTTACTCAAAACTACGTACTCTTAAAGTGGGGCTAGTAATGAACAACTACTCTAGAAAATGAGAAAAGATAATGTTAGCAAGCGGGCATTCTCTCTAGTGAGAGTAAAAAATATAGGGTTTTTTGTGGTATTATGGTTTATGTTTGTGATGGCGGTGGTGCCAATAAGTGAGGGTCCGGAGTGTGTGTGGTGGTCGTGCAATGTTCGAAGAATGGAGTGCGGTTGGAATAAGCTCAGTTTTTCGTGCTTGTGGTTCAGATTGGGTGCGAGAATGGCGTCGAACAGTCATGGTTAGGGGCAAGGAAATGGATGGGAGGGTGAAAGTGGGGGGTCGAGTGTGTGGTGCCGGGATGGCGAGAGGGTTAGCAGTTGGCCGCGGATTCGGTGGAGGAAGTAGTTTGGGGGTGAGGGCGTTGTCGGTTGATTATGACCTGGTCGTTATCAAATATGGGGTCGTGGAGGCTCCGGTTGTTAAGGGATCGGGGGTGGTGTTTAGTTTTGTTGGGCTGTTTCTTACGGAAACGTCGATCAATTTCGCTAACATGCAACAAGTGATGACCTGAATCTAGAGACCAAGGAAGGGGGTGATGATGAAGGAGATGTACTATCCTTCATCGGGGCCATCAAAGAAAATACGGTATTCGTTCGAGTTTTATGATGAGGAGGGCGCAAATAAGGCCGAGAGGCAGGGGTCATGGAGATATAAAGGGAAAGTGCTACTCATGGAGAGTCTAAAGCCAGGTGACAACCTTTACTCCATTGAGATCCACAGTCGCAATATGTGGATCCAAGCTAGGGTTATTCCGATGGGGTACGTGAGTGAGCGACTTTGTCTGGACTTGGATAACGCGGTGGGTAAGTTCCTAGAGGCTGATCCAATGAACTTTAAGGGTGGATCGAGGTCTTATGCTCAGATCAAGGTCCGATTTGATGTCAGGAATCCATTACGGAGAAAGGTCAGATTGGAGATCGCAGAGATTGGGAACCACATCATATCTTTTCAGTATGAGAAGGTTCATACATTTTGCTTCTACTGTGGGCGTTTGGGTCATACAGAAAAGGACTGTGAAAGGTTCAAAGGTGCACATAATCCAGGGGTGGAGAAGGCCTTTGGGTCGCCGATGGTGGCTCCCAAGGGTAGAAGGTCCTTCATGGGAGCTCAGTGGATCCTTTCTGGTTTGGATCAGACCTAGGAGACGGTTGAAGTGGAAGAGGAGGCCCCTATCACGTCGGCTTCGCAGAACTTAAAGGAGACGGGTAAGAGGGTAGCAACGATTTTCAAAAGGAATAGGGGTAATGTCCACGGGAATAAGGGGCCCGGTAGTCAAGGCGGCAAGGGATGTCCGAAATAGGGGACAAATGGGGATCTGGCAGTTCAGCCTCCCCACGGTCCTTGACTTAGTGCGGTTGGCCCCGTTGTAGGACCAGGTCACGGCAAGCCAAGGACTATTTGGTCTGGTTCGGGAAGATAGTGATCCATCAAGTTGTGGTTGGCATTGGTTGGACAATTCGAGGGGAGAGTTTCCCAGTGCCCTTGTTTTGATTTCGATCCATGATGGATCTGGTTTGGGACAGTTTCTAGCTTCGATAGTTTCCTGTTTTTAGTTTGGTTTGTTTCTGTTTGTTTAGTTTGGATAGGTTTTGGTTTGATTTTATTTGCTTTGGTTTTCGTGTGTTCCATTTGTATCGATGCCTTTGTCTCTAATAAAGTTTTTTTAGCTTCCCTTCAAGCAAAAAAAAAAAAAAAGTGGGACTAGTAAAACAACTATATAAGTTGTATAATTTATTTCTAACAAAAATTAAATAAAATAAGATTGGCACTTGTTTTACTGCAACTAAATTTATGAACAAAAAACATATATTTTGAAATAGATATAATAAAATATTTACAAAATTACTTATTATAACACCAAGTAAATTTGTTGGTACCCAAAATATGGCACATAAAGAAAAAGAATTATAATAAGAATGTAGTTGGAGCCTCATACTCTGATGTAGGCTACCAGCGACAGCAGAACAAACAATTAACAATGACAACGTTTCTGTCTTTGACAACGTTTCTATTCATTTTACACATTTTTGAAGCTTTTTATGGGTTGTTTATTTTTTAGGTGCAACCAACCAACAACAAAATGCTAGTCATGTTGTATTCTTTTTCTCAAAGCTAATAAATATATAATATTATTGCTCCCTCTTATTTTCTCCTCTTCCTTGAATTAAAGAGTCATCTTTTTCTTTTGTTTTCAAAAAGAACTAAAAGCAAACATTTTGCTGACTTCAGAAAATGGTTTTAAATCAGGCAAACATTCGATTTGGTTAATGAACTTTGGTATTTTAACTTAATTTGATCTTTAATTTTTTTTAACCAATAACAGTCCCTGGACTTTTGTGATTCGCCCCAATTTGATTTCTAAACTTTTCTTTGACCCAAAATGCTCCCTGAATTTTCACATATTGACCCAAAATGCTATTGTCATTAGATCTTCTATCAAAAGTTCAGGAACCATTTCAGGTTAAAACAAAGTTCATGGATTCAATTGGGGCTATATATAAAAATTCAGGGACCAAAGTGGAACAAAATATCAAAATTTGGGACCATACTGAGAATTTTACCTAAATCTAAAAACTAATGTCATAGAAACACCAATAATGTTATCAAAATAAACAACGAAACCTGGCTTAGTTAGTAGGAAAAAATAATAATTTAGTATTTGTAAAGAGTAATATGGGCATCAGTTAACTGATACTCCCTCCGTCCCAAACTGAGTGTCTTGTTTCCATTTTTTTGTAAAAATTACGAATTACAAGATAATTTAGTGTGTTTCTAATATAACTCTCACTTTCCCCATGTGCACCCATGTGCAGATTTCCCCATGTGTATAAGTGATAAGAGTAATATGGGAAGAATACTAATATAATAACATAAAAATAGAAATAAGATACTCATTTTGAAACAAAAAATTAGACAAACAAGACACTCATTTTAGGACGAAGGGAGTATAACTTTATATCAGTTGCACTAATGAGGTGATGACACAAATTAAAGAGTAATATGAGGATCGGCTCAATGTTAAATTTGACTATTGAAGTATTGTTTTAGTTCTATGCTTTAATTTGTGTAAGAGTGTATGCACCAGAATTTTTAGTATGTTGAAACTACAAATAAGTCCTTAAAAAATATTTAGACGTTGAAAGGTACATATACACCCTCAAAATAGGTATTGGAGCACAATTTTTATTTTTATTTTTTGGAATTTATTAACTAAATATGTTTTCACGTGATTTATGAAAAAGGAATAAATATTGGGGAAATAAAAATACACTGAAGTTGAGATTTAACAATAGAGTAACCAAGTTTAATAAAAATGAAACGTTTGTTCCATGTGTAATTAGTGCATGTGTAATATATGTGCAACACGCGTCAATAAATCATTTGTAACGTGACCAATTAAAAATTGTATGTGACATTAATGATGTTTGTAACTACTATATTTGTGTATCAAAACGCGGGTCAATAAGAATTTTACAATCAAACTAATTGTAGTTTGTAAGTAAGACGCACATATACCACACATAAAACAAACAAACATACCGGTGATATTATGTTTAATAAAATAATATTATAATAACATTTAGAATTAGAGAGTTTCATTCTTGACATGAACAAAATTATTTAATACTCATTAAGTGTAGCTGTCAATCTACTAACCCATATACATTTTCAAATACTAGTTGCTTTCTAAAATCGCAGAGCAGAAAGGTTTATTATGATTTTTTAAACTCAGTTTTGGAACATTAAGCCAAAGGTGTAAGTAGGTTTATTTTATTTGAATTATAATTGGGTAGTTGGGCTATTATTGTAATACGAGACTGTTGAAGGCCGCGCTAATTTGTGGGTCTTTTATGAGTTGGACTTGACCTTGCAGATATTTGTAGGCCATTTATTAGGTACAATTAAAACACAAATATAATTTTCATATTTCAATATTACCAACGACAATATTCTTAAGCACCAACCACAATTCTAAACAAGTTAATTAAAACACATAAATTTGAGGGTGAAATGGAGGTGAGTTGACTCATCTAATATTAGGTGAGTGGACTGCTCGAAACTACATAGTTTTGAATAAATGAATGTTAAGTAGCATTAAAACTACAAAAAAATTTTAGACAAAAAATAAAAAAACTACACAATTTTTTTCTCCTCTCCTTTCCATTCAAGTAACCACCATTGCTCTTCAGTTTCTTGTCTTACCGTGAAGTTCACAGCCACCGTAAAATTCTCTATTGCACTGCAAATTTGGTCTCCCTCTTATTAACATTTTTTTATGAGCAACGAAATATCATATTCGAAGTAACAATGTTTCTAATCACTCCCCAAAGGAAGCGTCATCCTAAACCCCACACAAATTAACACACAAATTAAAAAGAAAAACATAATTTTTCATGAATACTTTTTTTTTTATTTATGTATTTTTTTTGCACTAGAGAGTAACTCATATGATCAATTTTAGATATCCAAGTTCTAAGTTAGAAAAAAAAGGTGTTACAAATATTATAATATTATTAAACATTAAAATATATGGGTTAAATAACTTCTAATAAGAATATTAATACATATATTAGTAATGATGCTACCCAAAAAATCACAAGTTAAGCGATGTATTACAACACAACACATGGCACCCAAGTGCCCTGCCATCCAAATTCTCAACCTTTAAGACTTCCCGAAATCATGGGGTCAAAGAGGTGACAAACCTATGAAAGTCAACTCTGAAGCCGTCAACGACGACCAACGCCGCTTGGCGGCGCTCAAAGCCATTGCACGTGCCTAACGCCAATGGTCGAAAATGAAGTCGTTGGTGAAGACAAACGTTGCCCGACGTCGCCCAAAGCCATTGCGCATGCCCAACGCAAATGATCGACGACCAAAGTCCGGCCCCCGGTGGCGCCCAAAGGCATTGTGCGCGCTCAACGCCAATTATCGATAACCAACGTGCCCGGCAGTGCCCAAAGCCATTACGTGCGACCAACGCCAATGGTTGACGACCAAGGTGCCGGCGACGACCAACGTCGCTCAATGGCACCCAACACCCATGGTAGCCACCGAAGCCGCCGGTGATGACTAACATCGGTCGACGGTGTCCAAAGCTAATGGACATGACCAAAGGGCAAACCACGTTGCTTGTCGACAACCCAAAGTCATTGGAAAAGCTCTTCCAAGTCAAATGCTTGTGCAGAGGGACTTCGACAACCAAAGAAGGCACAAGACATCAAACCAAGTTCGCTCATGGAAACCCGAGCCAAAAGGAACCTAGGAAACGGACCAACCAAGTGGTTGTACATGGGTTGTCGCGACAAAGAATATGGTTGTTGCGACAACGAGTATACAACCACCGTTGGATCCACGTTTCACCGAGCAAAACCAATGAGCATTATTGAGCACAAATAAGCTAATAAATATATTAAAACACCAAAAATAACCAAAAGTCGGGATTTGTGACATTTAAGTGTTAGGAAGGGCATTTTGGTAAATTCACACTCAATTAAGGGCTTTTCGAGTGCAAAATGAGAGCAAAAGGGGACAGATATGCATGATTTAGGGTTCAATAACTAGCATAAAATGCGAGTTATCAAACCCCCCAAACTTAAACTCAAACATGTCCCCATGCGAAAGAGTGAGAAAAAGAAAAAGAATCCTAAATTATGCAAAGCTATCATATATGCAACTACACTACATACAACCTAATTAGGCACACATTGACCACTATCATGAGAACTAGACACACAAGAAAATGTTCAAGGCCTAAGTCCTTCCAAAAGAGTATATAAACAGTCACACCATGGGGTTTGACACAGAATAATATCATAAGAAATTGCAATGTCACAATATGTTATCGTGTGTGTGTTTTCCTTGTTACTCAAAGATTCTCCCAATCCTAACCAAATGCATGCAAGGCTCAATTTCAATTCAAGCAATGTTTTCATAGGTTGAGTAATATTCTCTTCTCCACTAATCTAGAGGCATCTAGCTATCGGGAACAATAGGACTTGATCTCAGGTTGTAATGTTAGGCTTAGGTCAAGGTGTGGTAAGGTTATTTCACGAATCTCAATCCTACACATATAGTGAACTTGACATATATCTTGCTCACGAACACACAACCCACATTACAATCTCCTTATACAAAGTGTACCTAACCCTCTATTCCGATTTACATTCTTGCGGATGGGGAGACTTGTGATCATTTTTCACTTTTTATTTTTCTTTTCATTTTGGACACTTTGCATCTGTTTCATGCCCATATTTACTTTTTGCTTTTGTCCACTTTCTTTGTTTCATTCTTTTTGTGATCATAAGGCCCCCCCCAAACTTTATCTAAACTATCGGAATAAAAAGCCAAAACATCATCAATACATACACAATTCCCAATCTCATTCCCAATGTTCCTATATTAACCCACTCAAAGATTTAGCATTCAACTTTTTCAAGGTGAACACCAAGTTCACTATAAGCATAGAGGGTTCAAAAACAACATTAGGCCTGGGCACATAGACTTGTAATAAAGGTGTATTGAAAGAAAAGGCTAAGGCTAAAAAACAAGGGGTACTAAGGACACAATGTATCAAGGAAGGAGTTTATGGCTCAAGCTATCCAAGGACGGCCTAAATCATATCCTCGTACTCATTTTGCCTCAAATATGGGATCATTCAATTTTAGAAGCACTCAATTCTCTACATTTAGCCTAAACATACTACTTCATCCATAATCAAGGAACTTACTTCTAAGCTTCAAGGACATGTGCACAAACAATGATAACAAACCATGATAAAACAATTCAGTGACAAATTCTAGATTTATTCCAACAAATGTAAGCGCAAACATATCAATCTTCAGAAATTATACTAAGAACACCACCAATATATCCAGGCTCTCAGAGCACAGTCCAACATGTCTAAAATATCCACCACTACCCAACGAGAAAAGAAACGTGCAATGCAAGTAACTATCTAAAAGAAGTGAAAAATCAAGAAAGTGAAGAACATGCAATGCAAATGCAAATGCTCCCCTCCCCCCAAATGACACGTTCGGCGGTGACGCGCATTTCTGACACATGTTTCCAGTTGGCTAAAGAACCTTGGAAACGACGCTAAAAACTTGACATGCATTTCGACAAGCGAATCGATTGTGTCAAAGTAATAATGAGCTCGCGAAGAGCTCGAGTATCGATCCTCAGGGAATAAGGTAACTACGAATATTTGATTTGACCTAAAGGCAGATTTATTTTAAAAGCAATTAAACCAATTCTTTGAAGAGATAGATTAAATAATTTGCAATTTAATGTAAACTATGTACAAGTGATCCAGGAGATGAGAAAAAGTTAAGAATGTACAATCTTGGTAAATAGAAATTGAGCTATTGAATCAGTACAACAATTGAAAGTGTAAAATGATCATTGTTAACCACAAAATCTTAAGGTGAATATGGATGCCTAAGCTCGCCTAGCTCCGTTGTATATGTAAATAGTTCTAGGGTAGCAATAGCTTTGAAAAGTTAATTTACTAACGGGCTAGCTTGACGCTATCATAGGCGTAAACAACTCTAGGGTAGCAATAGCTCTGAAAAGTCAACTTACCCAACGGTAGGGGCCATGGTAATACCAAGGAATTTGCGATTAAACAACAAATAAAATAAACTCATGATAATTCGCATTTTGTGCTAGTTATCTGAACCTAAATCATACTAAATCTAGCATGTTTTGTGTATTTTTATCTCTTGTTTGAGCCCAACTGTGGTGATTTTGACTAAATATTCGTTTTGTGGCTCATTTAAGTGTGTTAATGTATTTTTGTGTTTTTAGCTTATTTTCGGTAATTTTTAGTGTATTTTATGTATATTTTTGCCTCTTTTACGTGCGCAGAATTTTTATTGTGATTTCAAGGTTATTAGGAGTGCACGAGAGGGCTGGAATTGGATGAATTATGAATGGTCAAGGCAAGTCAATGGAGGTTAACAGAAGAAAATGGCAAAAAGAGGAAATTTAGGTGAAATTCACAAAGCTGCTAGAATGACCCTTGAGGGGTAAATTAGGAAAGTCACCACCTAAACGAACTCTAATGGACTCAAGTCCTTCAGCTAAGTTTTAGAGGACATCCTGGCCTTCCAAAAAGTTGTGGCTCATAATTTTTTGAGGTCTTTTGGCCTGTAAAACGTTAGGTTAAAGGTGGCGCATCTGCACAGACTCGTGGGCACCTAATCATGTGTGGCGCAGCAGCACTAGCTTTGGGCTCCGTAGTGCCTACGTTACTTCCAAAATCTATAAATTGACGTGCTTGGCTTCACTTTTATCATCCAGAGTGAGGAAGAGGAAAGACTATGCGATTTGGGAGTTGATGCTGGGTATTGGGGGGCTCATTAGAGCCTATCTTCCGCCCATGTTAAGCATCGTACGAGCCGATGACGATTTGTGAGAGCACTTGATTTCATTTTTTTGCACGTTTTCTTTAATGATGAGTGGTGACAACACTCGATTTTCATTTATGAATTTTACTTTTCATTACTAGCA
>JAYMTA010006802.1:0-10093 GCA_036897625.1 Pelargonium cotyledonis
GGTCCGGATCATTGTACGACGTTGCCGAAGTTTGAATGGTCCGGCTTGCTGCTCAAAGGTCCGGTTAGAGCTAGATTGTGGTCGAGCCCTTAGCTCAACTAATGAGTTTCTTTCTCTTTTTTCTTTGGATAGTTAGACATGATGGACTTTTGGGGATCGTTTTGCTTTCCTTAGGTTGTTTTGTTTCTTGTTCTAGTATAGATTTCTTTCAGTTTGTTTAGCTATGAATAATGTATCATCACTATCATAGTGTACTTTTCCTATTGGACATAATATAATATGTTATTTCTGATAAAAAAAATATATACAAGAAAACTCAAAACTTGGAGATCATGATTTATTTTCAATCATAACATCTCAATTTTCAAAGATCAAAACTAATATTTTGTAATGTTTTTATAATAATAATATGAAAAACTAATCTTTTGAAATGTAACAAAAAAAATCTATTTTAATATAATGATTTTAAATGGAGACTTTTTAGTTAACTTAACCTTTGTAAAAAATAACATATTTCTAAAAGTTTTGTTGGAATATGTATATTTTTGGCATTCTTTCATATTCGTGAACTGGTGTCATCTGATGTTTTAGTAAATGATATTTTTTATTGACAACAATTTTCATGTTGTCAAAAAAATTAACTCGGAGCAATAATTTTTCTTTTTCCATTTTACCAACTAATTGAACTAAACAATATGGGTAATTCTTCTTATAAACTCCAAATCTCACTCTTTTTGACGGAATGAGATTAGAATCCGACTTCCCTCATGAAAATATGCCTCTTGACCATTGTGTCTTCCCCTTCCCCTAGGGGCAACAATAATTTTCCTTATTCGCACCATTAATTTATGCCCATCCATTGGGTTTTCCAACAGATGATTACCAATTTTGCCATCAAGAAATCAGCCATTTAACTGAGATTTTCACATTTCTTGGCTGATCCCATGTGCATGATCCACCATTGAAGAACAACACGAACCATCGTTAACCTAATAGCATGTTACAAGATCACTGTGAACCGATACTACGTATCTGCAGAAATTATTCGATTCGCAACACATGGCCAACCAAATCTCCAAGAACCCTATGTGTACAGAAATCGAAATTGCTCATAATATTGTGATCAATGTACGGTGGGAAAACAATTACGTGCTAAGACCATGATAATACTAATAAACATCACGCACGAAATTGTGGTTCTGTTTGCTAATCAACACATTAATGTCAAAATCGACCACTGTACATACTTTTCATAACATGTTTTGATCTCAGGACAAAACGTCTTAGAAAATGACCACTAAATGATACTCCGTATATAATATGCTTCGATCTCATGATGGAAACGCATGATCAGGAAGTGGATGCAATACGTTTTTCCATGAAAGATTCCACTATAGGACTCTACTAAGAGTGCTAGCTAAACCAACCAACCAGCCAGCCTATAAGTGCAATGTGCATGTCCTATAGTTATGTTTTCTTCTAAGGAAAGGAACTAAAATGTGAATATGCTAGTTCTAGGTGGCACGAAAGAAACCGCCAGCCAAAAAACTTGAACTCAGGGAATCGATCTGTATCATAGGTGCATATTTTTATCATGACCTACCCACCAGATATACAATGGCATCTATATGCTTTACAGGCAAGTAAGATGTGTGATGTTTTCAAAATGAGTGTCGAGGATTCATAGGCTTCACAAATTATTTGGAACCAAACAAGTTTGAATGGTGAAACGACACTATACAACGAAAAGAATTTTCATACGCTAAAACTGTGTTGAGAAATGGAAGTATGTGTACCCTGCAAGTTGTAGGCGGGGCAGCTTTAGAGCCTTCATAAGCGAAAGTCATCCCCGTGTAATCTGATGTGGAAATTTCACAGGAACTGATGGAGTTTCAGCTTGCCTTTTCGGATAGGACAGAGACTAGATCTTCCCGAGCTTTCTCAAGAGCACTAGACAAATTCTCTGGCTTCTTCCCACCTGCCTGAGCGAAATTGGGCCTCCCGCCCCCTCCACCACCACACAGCTTAGCTATAGGGCCTATAAACTTCCCTGCCTGAATTCCCAGTTTTACTACGCTTGGAGTGAATGCAGCAACTAAGCTCACCTTCCCTTCGCCCGGACTTGAACCCAAAATGATGGCTGCGGGATCTTCTAGCATATCTATCAGATATTCAGCCGCACTTTTTAGTGCATCGGCATCAATATCATCCATGCCCTCAACTAGCACCCTGAAAAAGAAAATTGTTTAATTATTTTAGAACTAGTACTAACATAAATAATGCTTTGAACTTTAGAAGAGGAAGGCTGAAATGTAAACAATGTTTCCTGCCAACAAGCCCAACAAGTTCGGATTAAAGCAGTGTTGACTGTTGACCGTTGAGTTGAGGTGTAAGTTGGAAACAAGTAAAATACCAAATGGACAAGGTTTAAGTTTCTGGCTTCATGCTGATAAAAAAAAGTTTCTGGCTTCATCAAATATGCACTGTTAACTCCATGCAGCTATTATAAGGACCCATAAATGATACTTATGCATACTACTCATCTTATTTTCACGTAGGTAAGGCCCGAGGAAGGGGAAGAGAGGTACATGTAGCTGATGAGTTGGGATTATAACCATTGCATGGAAGCAAACGACTACCTGATCTTTGTTGAAGTACCCACGGTGAATGCCTTGCTTGCTATCATTGATGCTTTGTACACTGCAGCTTTGGCACGCAACGTAGAAACTTCAGTTCTTACTGTTCGTAAATCCTCTAGAAGACTTTCAACCCTGGTTGTTACTTCTTCAGCTTTTACCTTCAAAGGAAATTTCGATTTTCAAATGACTGTTGTAAGTATACTGAAGTCCTAAACTATAGTTATAGCGAACTATATCAGTGAGCTTCTATAGTGATAAATGGAGAAAGTATTTACTGTTAGACTACCCATATTGAATCTCTACTCACAAGACAAGCTCCCTAGTGTGAGAAATGCTGGTGGCCACCTGCTTCGTATATAAGTATTTATTCAACTAATAAGGACCTGGTCTTAGGAATATAAAACTATGAAACTGTCTTCTACGCGGCCAAAGCTGAACAATGGCAGTGTTTTAGTGCTATAGTGACAACACTTGCACCACAAAAATTCTTGAAATAAACCTATCATCAAAGGCCATGTTCTTTTTATCTTAAAAAAGGAATTGTAGAAGCGGGAGCTCCATTAAATGACAAAAGGACCAAGCAAAGACATTGAATACCAAGTTGGAAAACCTATCTACAGAGAGAACTCAAGAAAATTCAACCACTATGTGCATAAATGAAAGAATCAAGCACAGAAATATGAAACATCTCAAGAATCCCATTACCAAAAATAGAAGGAAAACATACTTTAAGAGTAGAGCACAAATGTTTCATATGGTGATCTCGGGCATTAACATATTCAATAAAAGCATCGCCAGCAACAGCTTCTATGCGTCTGATTCCCGATGCAATGCCCTGCTCTGAGATTATTTTAAAGCCACGTATTTCAGAAGTATTGTCAACATGGGTTCCACCACATAGTTCCATGGATACACCAGGAACCTCAACAACACGTACCTATGCCACAACATAAGAAAAAGGAAACTTATCATCACATTTCCCATTGCAAGACTAAACTTTATTCATCCAGATCATTAACTTACATTTTTCAATGTGGGATACTTCAACACATATGCTGACACGTTACTATTACAATCTATGGACAAATAACTGATTTTTTATTTTAAAAAATAACAAAATGACTAAAAGATAAGGCGCTGAGTGTCGAGGATGTGTCAGAGCGTGTTGAGAACGTGTTGAAGCATATCAGATTTATATTCAAACTTTATTTGCTCGATCGCATGTCGGATACGTGTTTGGAGTGTGTGTCCAATTTGAGGGGTTGGACACCGACACTGTTTGAGGAGAGTGTCAGTGCTTTATAGGATATAAGCTAATACAGTGAACATTAGTTTATCATTAGAAAGAATTCAAACCTCATCTCCATATTTCTCCCCAAACATTGCAATTGCCCCTGCGCTTTTGGCTTCATCAATAGGCATCACTTTAGTATGAAGAAGTGTAGCATCCCCAATCCATCCATTGATAAGGTTTTCAATCTCAACAAGCTCGCTGTCCGTAAGTGGTCGATGGAAGTTGAAATCAAACCTGAGACGCTCAAAAGCCACCATAGAACCAGCTTGTGATGTTTCTTCACCTATAACTTTTTTGAGTGCTGCTTGTAGCAGATGAGTAGCTGTATGATGAACCTATAAAATATCAAAGAGAGATGCTATAACTCACTTGAAGAGCACGATGGATAAAATATATGTTGAAGAAAAAAAGTTCAACCTGCAGTTATGCTTGTACCTTAGCCCGCTGTCTCAACTTTGTATCCACTGTAGCTTCCACTTCTCTACCAACCTCTAACATTCCCTCTTTGATAGTTCCTTTATGAACAAATATGTTACCCATAGATTTTTTGACATCTTTGATCTCTATAACAGCTGTTTGTTGGTTTTCAGCTGCTGCAACATATATATAACCTTGATCGCCAATTTGACCACCTGATTCAGCATAAAATGGTGTTTTGTTCAGCAAAACTTCTACATCATTTCCTTCAGAAACCTGTATCACTGGTTTCCCATTCACCATAAGGCCCTCCACTATTGCTCTGGCAGAAAGGGTATCATATCCTAAAAATTCAGTGTCAGGAACATTTTCTGTTATGTCTGCACTATTGCCAACTTCAAGTTTTACAGTATTGTGTGCAGCTTGAGATTGCCGCCTTTGGTTCTCCATTTCAATATCAAAACCATTCATATCTATACCAACACCTTGCTCTTCAGCTACTTCTGCAGTTATTTCAACTGGATATCCAAATGTGTCGTACAAAAGAAAGGCATCTTTGCCTGACAAGCATGGTACAGCTCCCTTTTCACGAGAACTTGATAATGCATCACCTAGCATTTGATCAAGCAACTTCTCTCCTCTCTCCAAGGTCTGCACAAAGCGTAGTTCTTCCCTTTTCAATTCTTCATACATGCGAGGGGCACTATTCTTTACATCCGAGTCGATGTAGGTGCTCATTTCTACTACTTTTTCTGCAACCGTGGGCAGAAATGCTCCTTCAAGATTTCCTCTTCCATCACCCTTTATACCTAGCAACCTGCCAGTTCGAACAGCCCTTCTAATAAGCCGCCGAACTATGTAACCTCTTCCAATATTTGACGGGAACACCCCATCTGATATGAGATAAACTATTGCACGCATATGATCTCCAATAATCTGAAAACAACAAAGAACTTTACAGTAATAATGCACATCCACTGAGGATACAAATCAGGAGTATTTTCCAAAACAACTTTAGAAAGGTTGTGAACAATTAAGGATAACATACTTTGAGTTTTGTTTTAGTGTGATCGTCAGCAAGAGCATATGAGACATTTGCCAATTCTGATACCTTTTCTATAATAGGATAAATCAAGTCGGTCTCGTAGTTGTTTGAAACCTACAGGAAAGAAGATGTGACTTTTATGCTGAAGAAGTTATGAAGAGTGAGAAACAGAGTATTATGCTAGGAGAACACCATTTTGGTCATGAAACTTCGTTACAGTAAACTCCCTCTGATATTGTTAGCTCTGATAACAATAAAAGCATATATATTTTTTCATAAGTCTATAGTGCAGCTGATAAACAAATACCTTCTGAAGGATGCGAGCCATACGCTCCAGGCCAAGTCCAGTATCTATATTCTTCTGTTTCAAGGGTTCAAGTGATCCATCATCCTTTTTGTTGTATTGCATGAAAACCAAATTGTAGAATTCTATAAATCTCGTATCATCTCCAAGATCCTGCAAATATTAATTCAAAAAATAAGTAAGAAAGCTAGTGGTAAGGAGAAGATTATAAAGAAAAAACATACCCAAAAAAAGGCACTTGAAGTGTATGTTCATGGATTTTTAAGAGCATCCAATCCCAATCAAACAAGTTCAAATAAGAACGCCTATGAATGAAATAAAGTTATTCAGTTGGATGCCTACAGCATCAGCAAAACCCCTCTCAGGATGGAAATCGTAATACAACTCAGAGCAAGGACCACAGGGACCAGTAACTCCACTAGTCCAAAAGTTGTCTTCTTCACCCAGTCTCTTGATACGCTCAACAGGAACACCAACCTGATACAAAAGCAATGATCATACAATTAGTATTTAGTACTGCTAGCGCTGGTTCTCTTACTATACATTTTAGTCTTTGTTTGCATCAAGAGGACAAAATCAAATAGCACAATATGGATTAGTGAGTGTATGTTTCTTGGGAAAATGCATAATCCTCCATAATTATGCACTTTCTATTAAGTAAACAATCATCAATTCTTGTCTAAGTATCCAAGCGCATGTCAGATGCGAGTATCTGTCTAATCTGACACCCATATTTTCAAAAGGAGAAACAACATATAAATCAATTATACCACGAAAGAAACAGCATGGTGTCGACTACAAAATATCTTCAGAAATGGGAGAAGATGGAAGGAATATGAACCGTCAGAATAATTCAATGTTAATGTGAAACAATCATGAAAGGGGGAATTAGCATCAAGAGAATTGTATGATTATAAAAAAAAATTAAAAAAAAAAAATTCTGCAGCTTACCTCATCATGCCATATTTTAAAAGCTTCATCATCATCTTCATAAACACTAACCCATAATCTGTCAGCTGGCAGTTCATATCTGAAAGCAGAAAAAATACAGATGATAAGTCTCTCTCTCACACACACTGACACACACATAGATAAGAATAATAAGTGCTAACATGAAGAGGGCAGTATGTCTGAAATAATTAGCATTAGCTTATAACCGTGGAACTTGGTGGCCCGTTAACAATATAATAATTTTATGCTTACTCTGCAGTTGACAGCTCCCATGCCCACTTGATTGCTTCTTTCTTGAAGTAGTCTCCAAAACTGAAGTTTCCAAGCATCTCAAAAAATGTATGATGACGAGCTGTGCGGCCTACATTCTCCACATCATTTGTACGGATGCACCTTTGTGCAGTTGAGGCACGGGGTACTTGTCTGGGAACCTGAAAGTGAGATCCTAATAGCATCAATAGATCCAAAAGCTCAAAACAATAAAGAAGATACTGACATATGTTTTCAGGATAAAAAAAGAACTGGTAAATCCAGGTATCACCTAGGGGCCATTAAAAGAAACTACTCATCGGACCACTTTAATATAAGATACCAAATGAAACCGATCAATACGCAATCGTGCTATCGCATAAGATAACGTAATGGGAACTACTGAAGTACATTATGGTAGGTAAATACAAGTTCTGCATCCCGTGATTCTAACAAGCCAAGTAAATGATAGTGCTAATGCATAGAAAGGATTATGTGCCTCTTAATATGACTAATCTAACTTCTTACAACTACTTGTCTGAATCCAATTATCTCCTGTACATCCAAACAGACCAAGATTAATGAAACTTTCATGTTAAGTCTAAATGACAGAAGGTCATCAACATCAGTCTTCCCATAATTTTTATTTTCCCTGTGAATTTGAAGTTCACTTATAAAATATAACATTCTTAGCATCTAACCAATGCCAATCTGAACTAAAAATGTAAAAGATAGAACCTTCGTTACAGAGAAAGTAACAATCTTCTACAGAATTTCAGTGAGGTGTTAACATTCAAATGAGTACCCAGTTCAATTGCTTTAGGCATACAATGCCATCATAATAGTGGAGGGACAGTCTGATAGAACTTCAGACAGAAGGAGAGATCACAGGCACTTGTAGACAAAGCTTTCCAGTTCATAGGATCCAAAACACTAAATTGTCCTATAGTTCTTTTTTCTTCAATAAAAATCGCTCCCTATAAGATATGGTGATTTTGCTAGAGTTGGACGGCAATTATTGTTGATTGGTAAGAGAACAGAGGGCAAAACGGCATATAGTGAAGATAATCTTATATGTACAGAAGTTAATATATAGTTTTCTACCAAGAAGCTTTCTTTTTTACTTTTTTTTTGGAGGGGGAGTGGGGAAACAGACCACAATTTTGAATGGGTTTCTAGGACTGGTCAGTCCTTTCAAAAGACCTGTCTCTCATCCATGCTGTGTTATTGTGGCTAACACCTTCAAGTAAGTCATATCCAATTTAATGAAACAATAATGAAGCACAAAATGGTATTACAGAAATTTTAGTATCATACCTTTCCAAGAAATATAGGCTTGAATTGAAGCATTCCAGCAATTGTCAGTAGAACTGTGGGATCATCTGGCACAAGAGAAGCACTCGGAAGAACCTTGTGGCCACGGGAAGCATAAAAATCAAGAAACCGACGGCGTATTGCATTCCCACTTGTAGGGAGATCCTTGGAATTATCCTCCACCACTTCTTCAGTCACAGGCTGTACTGATGCTGAAAGCAACGTGGTAAATACAATGTCCTTCGAAAATTGAAACTGAAAAACACCACATGGATAATATAATAAAAATGGCAGAAAAAGAACCTGATATACTTCTTGGTTTAAACTGTGCATTACAAGAATGTCCATAGGGCAATATACTTGAAGAAGAAAAGCCTAGGTTTCTTCTAACAAATCCTGCATAATTCCAACAAACTTATATTCATGAACTAACAAGTCATCCTGTAAAACATGGTATAATACAGTGAAGAAAATTAACAAAATCAAGATTATAATGTGTCTCAAAGTAATAAGCTTTACGGAAAAAAGTAACTACTGAAAGATCCTTACCTACCTAATAGTTTCCAACAACAATTGGGTCGATAGAAACCCCTCCATTAGGAGTAAAACTACATGTCCTATCCTGCCTGATGCAGAAGTACTTAGGTAGCATTTGTCATAAAAATTGTGTTCTAATGAGGAGACTCGCTATGACAGGCTTAACAATTGAAGACATACACAAGGTGAAGCAACAAATCAGCAACTCACTTGGTAGTTGGTAATTCTTTTTCATCTTTGTTAATTCAAATGAATAAATCAGTGATAAAGAACCGATAAGAACCAAATTAGTGTAGTAACTAGCAGTTCCTCCACACAATAATATAAACTAACAAACCCCAAAAACAAACTCCAAATTGCTAAACTATATAATTCCAGTAAACTTATATATCGAGGGAGGTGAATTTCCTCAACTCATAAAACTCAATTAGACTACTGAAACTGATTCACTTCATCCAAATTCGAGCAAAACCCATTAATGGTAAAGCAAAAATCCACATTACCCACTAACAAGTTACAATTTTTTTTCTAAATGGGTATCAAGAAAAAACGAGTCTGCCCCAATTCCGAGTCCAGCAATTGCATCTCTCTAATTCAAAAGTGAAATTTGAAGAACAAAACGAGGAAGAGTAGAGTTGGAGAAAAGTGGGTACCAGCGGAGAGTGAAAAAGTGGCAGTGGCTTGAATTGGGAAGGTTGACCTGTCACGCAGAAACGAAGTGCGTCTAGGAACCACCATAGCTTTCCCGCCATGGAAGGATTGTGGAAGTTTCAGGCCTTCCATGGCTTGCTTGCCTCTTTCACTGGACTGGAGTGACTCTGGTTATCTGTGGAGTTTCAAAATGTCGTTGGCGTTTTTATACGTTGGTGTAATGAGAGAAGATAAGGTATTTTTATGGAGTATCCAGTCCACATAAATTTGTCCTTGTAATTTATTTAGTTTTAATTTGATTATGCGACATAAATTTTTCCTGGTAATTTATTTAGTTTTAGTTTGATCAAGCAATAAATTTTAATTTTTGTCTCCGTTAGTTTCATGGTTCATTAGATGTATTTGAGTTGTCATTATCATATTTTCTCGTGACTCTTCAATTGTATTTTTACCTTAAATTGTTAATAATAATAATATTTTATGTTAAAAATGGAATGAGAATGAAAATATACTATTGATTTGACAATTTTTTCCTGAGTAAAGTCAAGGGTCTTGTACGTCGTCATGTGGTCTTCTTATTCAAATGTTAGGGTTTCTGATTAAGTCCAAATTAGGTCTTTTTTCCCAAAATGTTAGGATTTTTGACTAAGTCAAAATCAGGTCTTCAATGTGGGGTGGTAGCAGTGATTCAC
>JAYMTA010006803.1:0-10093 GCA_036897625.1 Pelargonium cotyledonis
AGAAACATGCAAGCAAAACCCTGTCAGGTGAGTTTTTACCATTGAATACGAGCTAGGTCACGCATTAAACAGGTTTCCATTCACTGGACTCTATACAATTGAGTCTGGCCAAGATTGAACTGATATGATGATCTTAATGGTTTGAAGCATTATCAAACCGTTGGTGTCTTGCTGATCTCAGAACTAGAAAAAGAAATTAGCACATCAAATTTTGGATCAATCCACTACCCAAAAGTTTTGATAAGGATATCCTAGATAACTTTCATTTAGATATTTGCTCCTTACTGGGGCAATACATGTTAATAATGCTGACATGGGAACGCAATAATGAATAATCATCTTCATGTAAAAATAGTCAGCTGAACATCAATTAATTTTTTTCCACACATTTTACAACTAACAGATTCTTGTCGCTACCCCTGGAAGGCTGAAAGATCATATTCAGAATACTTCAGGATTTGCAACTAAGTTGAAGGGTGTGAAAGTCCTTGTACTCGATGAAGCTGATCGATTACTAGACATGGGATTCCGTAAGGACATTGAGAAAATAATAGATGCCACTCCAAAGCAACGTCAAACGCTTTTGTTTTCTGCCACAATTCCAGATCAGGTTTTTCTTTTTCCCCTCAGCTTGTGTAAGTTGTGAATTTAAATAGAATTCTGAGTGTGCTTTTTCGTATGTAGGTCCGTCAAATCAGTCATATTGCATTAAAAAAAGATCATGAGTTTGTCAATACTGTTCAACAAGGCAGCAGGGAGACACTCTCAGGTAGGGTCTTAGTGTTAATCTTTTCTGCATGATTCTATATTTATAAATTTTAAAATATCGCAATTCTTAAAATATTGAATCATTTCAGGTCAGACAGATGCATTTAATTGCTCTACTTGATCAACGCTTTTCTCTACTTTACGCACAACTTCAACAAAACTCATTTACCTGATTCAAATGAACCCCAAGTTAAGAAACTTACTTGGAAGCAGTTTGATGAAAGGAAGAAAAAGGGTAAGTGCTTTAACTGTGATGAGATGTACTCTCCTGGACATAAAGATACATGCACAAAGATATATTCTTTCATGATTACTAATGAAGAAGAAGAAGAAGAGGAAGAGGAAGTTAGCAGTGATGAGGATGAGGAAGAGTTGATGCAGATCATAGAGCTTAATGCTGATAAAACAGATGTAGCTAATAGTGATTCATCAGGGAAGCTTTAAAGGGAAGATGATATCCTTGTTGCTAGATACTGGAGCCACTTTCAGCTTTATTGACACTGAAACCTGTGAATCATTAAAGTTAGAACTTAAGCCAGCAGCGGGAGCTATGGTCATTATGGCCAATGGAGTTAGAGTAAAAAGTTGTGAGAAGTGCACCTTAGATTGGCAAATGGGGAACATGAAATTTAAACAGGACATGAGAGTGCTTCCTTTGGGATCTTGTGATGTAATATTGGGGGTAGATTGAAGCTGGATGAAGAAGAGATGGTCAGAAACTTGGAGCTTATGGATTTCCATCAGTTGTACAAGGAAGTGAGCTTGTATTGGGGCTACTTGAGAAGTTCTGCTACAATAGAGACAACAACAGATCAGTCTCAAGCTTCAAACCCAGGCCTGCAGTCATTGCTTCAGAAGTTTGGAGAGATTTTTCCAGAGCCAACTGCATTACCTTCGAGAAGAGAGTATGACCACTGCATTCCTTTGATTCCCAGTTCCACACCACCTAATCTGAGACCATATAGATGTAGTTTTGCTCAAAAAACCATTATTGAGTGATGCCTCATTGAAATTACACAAATGAGGCATCATTAGAGGCTTAGGAGGGAACACATTGCCACAATGGAGCACCTAAGGCAAATGTGTTGCCTCAATGGTACTCCCGGTGGCCTAAATTGGCCACAATAACACCAATGGCACCCCAATCCGGGCTAAGAAAGGGCATACACTTCGATCCCTTGGCGCTCTATTTTCCCTCGTGTCTCACCGTTCCACCAACATTGTTGCGGCCTCGAAATCCATGCACCCACATCATCATTCATTTCTCCATTTGGTGCCCATTTTTGCCCCCTTGCATTTCATCATTTCACCAAGAATGTCGCAATTTTAGAAACAATGTCGTGACATCTTCGTCCTTCATTTCTCCATTATTTCTTTTTTGTGCTGTACTCGATTCCTTATTGAGGCTGTGACATTTTTTAGTGGCTACACGCAATCATGCTTTCTTTTCGCCCTCTATTCGACCATTTTTCCCATCGCCCAAGCAACCATCTATTGAGAACCCTGAAGTTATCACAAGAGCTAACAAGTATTCTACCGATATAAGGACCCCATTACTTAGCTCCCACAAGGAGTTCTTAGGATTCTAATAAGGGTATCGACACATCTCTACAATGGAACACCAAAGTAACCGTCTTTTGAGTCGACTCTAAGGTCCCCAACTCACTGATTTCATAACAAGACCCTGTCTTGTTGGGTCGTCATAAAGGCTCTATGTCTCATCAAGGCATCACCAAGACATCTCGCTCTACTCGAACGCTAGGAACCTACCAAAAGCATTAGAGGATCTTAGGGATATCAATCAATCTTTCTCGCCATGCTAGAAAAGAATGTGGAAGTTCTTAAAGTCAACTTGACGCCCATAGATAACATGCTCAAGAAGTTAGAACTCAACTCTTAGGTGGGCTCTGAAGTGAACCCCACTTTATCACAAACTAACCATGTAGTGACATGTGACATGAATATTTGTGAGTATAAATACTCATTTCTTAGTAACAAGAGATATCCACACTTTTGAGCCATTAATACTTTCAGCTACTTTCTCACTTAAGAAAATGGTCTCTAGATTGTTTTTTTCAATTGAGATTTTTACTGTCACGTCCAAAGTGATGTCTTGAAAACACACGTGTTCTCCACTTGACGGTGCAATACCTCTTGCATTCTACAAGCTCTCCACTAGGATCTTGAAAGCTCTCAATTTTTTGAAGTTAAATCATTTTCTACAACATTCTCTAACACATGGACAAGATGACGGACATATTCTAGTGCGCCAGCGTGACCGTGCTAAATGAGGTGTCTAAGTTGATTCTATTGCTGGGAACAACTTAAAAGCCATCTTATTAACCTCATATGATAATCAATAATAGCCTTTGAAAAGCCTTTTTTTCTACTTGACCAGTCTGATGTTTGAGAATGTGTTGAGTCGGTGGTTGATGTAAACTTGTGGACTTTTCTCTTAAGAACTTGGCTACCTTCATACATATTGTTTTTCTCAAGGAATTTTTCCTATTTGAGTCTTCATTTTCTCCTTCATGCCTATTTGTGATGCTTGCAACTCTTCTGCTAGCTCATGTCATGTTTTTGTTTCTTAATGGGCTTTCTCCAGGCCGAACTCATTTTTATCTTCAGTGACTTCTCTATTTGGAAGCAGTACTGTTAGGCATGTACTTGACTACCTCAAAGTTGGCCATTTGAGGAGTAGAGACGTAGTTCTTACTCCGATGCACAGTTTGTTCATGACTTGTCTCTCTCGTATATCATGTTAAAGGGGTAAGAGTGTATCAAAGATTGTGAAAAACGTTTCATTTCTATTGCAATGTCTTTTTCTCCTTGAATTATTGTAAGGTCTATGACCCCTGACATTGGTATGTAGCTTCACCCACAACCTTGACATGTTCTCTTTTCGAGCATATTCCGCTCTTGGGTATTCCCATTTGATCGAATCAACCTCAAAAAATTATATAAGTTGAGATTCATGTATCTATTTGTACCATATGGATTTCAATGAATATGTTTACTAAGCAGTTAGATAATGATCATATCTTTGTGAGGGAAATGGATTTCCCTCAACATCGTCTTCATTCAAAATCCACCAATGAGCCTACTCCCTAAGTTTTCTAGCATGTTGCTTTCATGGTTCACGACAGATTCACCAAATGTTACTCCAATACTCATTGACTTATTTCTTCATGGCTTTGTTCTTATTCTCCTTGGTTCCTAAACCTACAAAAAAGATTCCCGATTATAGAAACCCATATGAAATTTAGCTTAGATCTCCAATGTGTTCAATATTCATTAGAGGTATTAGAACTCAACCACCATTAATGTTGGATTATTATTTTACTCACGGTGTAGAGTGTCAAATGAGTTGTATTGTGGGACACCAACGAAAAAAAAAAGATAATTGCATATGCCCCTTATGAACTTTGCATTTAAAGTAAATGTATATCCTAAACTTTTTTAACAAGAATTCCACACCCACATTGTTATAACAGTGTTAACATAATAAATTAAAAGACTAGAATGCCCTAGTTCTCTTAAAATCCTAACTTTTTATATTTAGGGATAATTGTAGATACTTCCTACGAACTTTGCACTTAAAGCAAATGAATACCCTAGACTTTGTTTTTAACAAGAATTCGACTTTCATTAACTTTCATACACTTATTCCATTAGTTAAATGTAACGGAAATGTTCATTTAAACGAGCATGTGGATTACACATGTTGAAGGTATTTTTGAAATACCTATAATACCCTTGTTTCTTCCATGAAACCATCCTAGAAATGAAACAATGATTAAGCTTGGTTTGGATCAAAATTGTCATATATTGAGTAATTATAACCTTGATTTGAGTCAACTTTGTTGATAATTATGTCAATTAATTCTTTTGACATCATTCCAAAAATTTATCAAAAAAAATATAGAAATTTCATGTCCTGGTATCCGGTAAATTTTGAGTTATTCGGCACCGGATAATTCCAAACTTGAATTTACCGGCACCAAATATGAAAAAAAAAATACAAAATTTCATCCAAACATGAGTAATAATCTTGATCACATAAGAATAAATTTAATGTATAGAAATTAAACTCAACTAAATTCACAAATAAAAAATTGAAACAAAATACAATTGAACAAATTGAAGATAGTAAACCAATATGTATCTAACCATATTCAGACCAACAAAATCCTCCTAATCTTAAACTAAGTATAATCAGACCAACTAAAAAAATTCGAATCAGACCAGAACTCTGGCTGGAAGCAGGTGTCCACGAATCTGAGAGGAAGGCCGTCAGACTCGTTGTGAAATACCTTTGATTATGGTGGCGAGAAGATGGAGTTACCGTGGACGTGGATGAGCTCCGACGATGACGATTAGCGTAGGCTTTGGGAGCTCCGGCGACAACAAATCTGGTGCTCGGACGTGGAGGTTTTCTCATCGGAATCAATGGAGGCAAGATCTGGTCGTGGCTGTTGGGTTCGGAATCACTGTGTGCTTCGCCGTCGTGGATATTGGGTTCGTTCCCTATGGCTGGTCTCCTCCATGGATGAACTCTGCACATGGATGAAGGAAGGGAAACGATGTTGGCGGTGACGATGGTGGCGAGATCCAGCCATGGCCATGGAGATTCCCGCTAGAGATTATAGCATTTACAGTGCTGATTCAAAATGCATTGAACCCAGCTAAGGAACTACACCTTTTTACGTGATAACATTGTGAAGAAACCTTTAAAGAGCTGAGGCCTCAAGGTATGGATCTCTTTATTTTTTATATTATTTTTTGTACACTAGTCACTCACATGTTGTCACATAATCATTGTAATGAACCCAAAAAGTAAAAAAGCTATAGAATATTTTTTTTTGTTTAGTTCTTATAGTGTATTTTTTTTAGGTTTGAGTGATTACTGATGTGACATTTACTAAAGGATTTTATATTTTCAAATCTTCTGAACTGTCTTTTTTTTTTTTTTTAACCTTAGACCGTAAATTTTTTTTTTACACTTAAATTACTTATTATTGCCGGTAACCAAAAGCCATGTCATCATCATCTTCATCTTCTTGCCGACGCCAGAATTTTCAAAGCTATGAATTTTCCGGCGCCGGAATCTTCAAAGAGAACCCAGAAAAAAATAAACCTTCATTTTTTGATAAAATTTGAAAATCGAGGAAAGATGACGGTACTTTCAACGTCGCAAGTCATCTGTAATTTCCTCTTTATGTTATGCTTACCAACACTCTTAACATCGTTTAAACTATATCAGATACTAGAGAATAGCATAATCAAATCTACCTAAGGAGAGGCGTGGCCAAAGTAGTGGAGCTTCAATAGTAGCAAACGAACGATAATAGCTAAGCGACGACCAATAACAGAATAAACGAACATTCCCAATATATATTCCTATAACTATGCTAATGTTAATATGTTATGCTCTATTTTTCCCTTCTAACAATCACTCCCAATTTCATTTCAGAATATCGTAAGGTTATTTATGATGTCAACAAAAAAAAAAAAAACATAATATTTGACCCATTGTGCACTAAAGACATTTTAGATGATGTCTCAAGCTATTATATGAGGTTGTTAATAAATTAGTGAACATATAAAACAAATCTACATTTGCAGACTCTCATTCTTTCGTTTTATTTTATTATTCTAACATGTAAATTATTATCCTCAAAATGGGATTCCTATGTTTGGTTTTTCTATTACTCCCTCCTCCATAAATATTTATTCATTTTATGTTTACTAATAAAAAAACGCGGAGGCATTTAAAAAGAGGAGACATTAGTAAAGAGGGCTTCTCCTACTGAGAGTTTCGCCACTAGGGTTCGGCGGAGGTGATTCGATCGCCGGCGAGAGTGATTTGGGGAGGCAACGGGGTTTTGGTGTGCTTGTGACAGACGGAGGTTCAGGCCCGGGATTGTATCAGAGGAATGCGTGGCCGAGGAACAAAGGGCTTCTGATCACTGTGGGGGTTAGGGCGACGACTTCAGCTCGGAGGTCGAGGAGTCGGATGCTAGATCAACGGAATTGGATCGAAGGCGACATCAAGGCTCCAGTTTAGTTGTGGATATTTTGATTTGGAATAGCCGGGGTCTTGGTAACCCTAGAACCCGCCAGATCCTTGTGCAACTGGTGAGGGAGCACAAACCTTTTCTTATTTTTCTGATTGAAACTAAGCGAAGTAGAGCTGAGCTTGAGGATATTCGTATTCTGCTGCAAATGCACCGTTGTTTTTCCAGTGATGCGGCAGGGAGAAAGGGGGTTTAGCCCTAATGTGGACTCGTGAGGTCCAGGTTTCACTGTTGGGGTGGTCACAGTATTTTGTGGATGTCTCTATAGACATGAGAGAGTGGAGTCAATGGAGGTTTACTGGATTCTATGGTGAACCTGATCGGACGTTCCGGCACAGGTCTTGGGACAAAATTCGCACCCTTGCTTCTTCAAGCTCCCTACCATGGTTGTGTGCTGTGGATTTCAATGACCTTATGTCATGCATCGAGAAGAAGGGGGGTAGAGCTTACCCAAGGAGTTTGGCGGAGGGTTTCGCAAAAGCAGTTTCGGATGCTGGTTTAAGTGACATAGGGTACACGAGGTATGAATTTACATGGAGACGTGGGTCTGGAGCGGATATCTCTACAGAGGAACGTTTGGACAGAGGCTTCGGGTCGGCTAGTTGGATTCGTAAATTTGGAGCATGGAGATCCCATCCCTTGCCTTTTTTCACCTCGGACCACTGCACGGTCATAGTGGGTCCGACGGCGGAGAGTCTGTGTAAGGTTCGGCGTTTCAAATTTGAGAACATGTGGTGTGGGGAGGAGAATTGTGAGGAGGTGATGAGTTCAGCGTGGGTGGGTCAGTCGGCTACGGAGAGGCTCCACTCTTGTCGGGGAGCCTTGCTAGCTTGGGGATAACCATTAACTAGGACCATTGGGAGAGAAGTTGTAGTGACAAAAAGGGCATTAGATCAACTGAGCATCCGAAAGGGCAGGGAGGGGTCGAAGGAGGGCCGAGGAGGCCAGACTACACTATCTGGGGCTCTTGAGGAAACATGGGGTGTTTTTGGAAGCAACGGGCCATAAGTCATTGGCTTCGGGACAGGGACTGTAACTCAAAGTTTTTCCATAGAGCTGCATCGACTCAGAAACGTACGAACCCTATCACGAGGTTGAGAGACAGTCAGGGCAGGTGGGTCGAGGAAGGCGGACGACTTAGTGAGTTGGTTGTGGCTTTCTTTAGTGAACAGTTCCAATAGAGAGGTTTTGTTGGGGCGGAAAGGGTGTGGGAGGTAGTCCTGCGGAAGGTCTTCGAGGCGCACAATATGGATCTCGGGGTGGCGTTTTTGAAAGAGGAAGTTAAAAAGGCGGTGGATTCTATGCACTTGAACAAGGCTCCGGGACCGGATAGGTTCAACCCGGGCTTTTTTCAGCGGTATTGGCATATAGTGGGGGAGGATGCGGTTACATCTGCATGCATTGAGGCTCTCAATAAGGGGCGAATCCCAGAGGAGTGGAACGAGACGATTATTGTATTGATTCCAAAGAAGTCGGAACCAAAGGAGGTCACAGACCTATGCCATATAGCGCTATGCAGTGTTCTGTATAAAATTGCCTCCAAGGTCATTGCTAATCGCTTAAAACCTATACTGGCAGAGGTGATATCGGATACTCAGTGTGCCTTTCTTCCAGGTCGGCGTATAACTGACAACATCTGTCTAGCAAATGAGCTTTTTCATCACATCAGGGAGCATCCGAAAGGGCGATGGGGAGCACTTAATCTTGATATGGCGAAAGCGTACGATAGCGTGGAGTGGGAGTTCTTGCGAGGTATGATGCACCATTTGGGATTCCGTAATGACTGGGTAAAGTTGGTGATTAGTTGTGTCAGGTCCGTTAATTTTCAGATCGAGATGGGAGGGGTACTGTCGCGCAGATTTACGGCGTCGAGATGAGTCTGATAGGGGGACCCACTATCGCCTTATTTATTCTTGATGGTAGCTAAGGGTTTATCCTGTTTACTGAAGCGGAAGGAGGATATAGAACACATTAGCGGCTGTGAGGCATCACGGGAGGGAACAGTTGTATCCCATTTATTTTTTGCCGATGACGCTCTGGTTTTCTTTAAAGTATGTAGAGGGGAAGCAGAGGCGATCAAGCAGACACTTACGACTTACGAGTCTTGTTCCGGGCTGAAGGTTAACTATCACAAGTCTTCCCTTATGTTGGGCCCGAAAATGGAGCCGGGTTTGGGCACCCAATTGGTGGGCTGTTTAGGGGTGCAACAGGTGCATAATTTTGATATGTACCAGGGAGTCCCAAGTGTAGGGGGTGGAAGCAGGGTGGAGGCTTTTGACTACCTGATTAGGAAAATTAAGCCTCGTACGGCAACATGGTCAGCACGTGCTTTGTCTAAGGCAGGGAAGGAGGTGCTTCTGAAGGCTGTGGCTGAAGCGGTACCGGCCTACTGCATGGGGGTCTATCTGCTTCCCTTGGCTACCTGCAAGAAGATCGAGCAGGTAATTAGTAGATTATGGTGGAGATCCAGAAAGGGATCGTCTAGAGGGTTACATTGGAAGGCCTAGAGGAGTTTGTGCAGAGGTAAGGCACAAGGGGGACTAGGGGTTCATGATATCCATGCTTTTAACCTTGTGTTACTAGGGAAACAACTATGGCGGCTTGAGAGGTACCCCGAGTCATTATTCAGTCGACTCTTTCGGGCTCGGTATAGCCTACACGGATCTCTTTTTGACGCGGGGCCAGGGTCGGAGCCCAGCTATGTGTGGCGTAGCATCAGAGCAACACAAAAATTTATCCGGCATGGGAGCATTAAGAGAGTAGGGGCAGGGTTTGATATTCGAGCACTTCTTGACCTGTGGGTTCCGACTGCGCCTAACTACATTCCGGAGGTCAGACCATGTATGCTTCGGGTGGTGGGACCAAATGTGTGAGTTGTTGACTTGATGGAGATTGGATTTGAAGGATGGAATCGTGTTATTGTCAACTAGATTTTTGAGCCAATTTCAGTCCAGGCAATTTTAAGATTTGGCTGAGCAGATCTGTTAATGAAGACAATTGGTATTGGGTACATGATAGAAAATGGCATTATACGGTTCGGAGTGGGTATAGCACGATCCGGGGAAGCCTGATTTCGGAGAAGGAGGAGGGGGGGAGATTTTGAGTGGAAGCTGATATGGGATGTTAAGGCACATGGCAAAATTAAACATTGCATATGGCGAGCTGCGACGAGATGTTTACCAGTTCGGGAGCGCCTGGTGCGGAGGAAAGTGGCGGTCCCGGTGAAGTGCCCGCTGTGTAGAGGGGCC
>JAYMTA010006804.1:0-10093 GCA_036897625.1 Pelargonium cotyledonis
TTTTTTTTGTATTTGTTAATCTAGGGTTTTGATATTTTGTGATTTTGGTTGATTTTTGTGATTTTTGTTAAGATTAGGGTTTGTTGTTGAATAAAAGCCACTATTTTGTCACGTGTCATCTTTATGAACAAAATGTAACATCATCATGCTCATTTACGACTAATCATGACGCAACAAATAGCTCCCCTCATCTTAGCTCAATGAGTACAAATACCTCCCCAAAAAAAGATCTTTCTTCTTTTTTAATAGTTGATATTCATTTGCACCATTTGTACACTTTGAACTCTTAATATTCTCTGCAATTTTTTTTTAATTAGCACAAACTCCTATTTCACATAGTTGGACTTCTTATTCGCATGCCTGGGGTGATATTCAAATATTTCTTGTATTTTGTTTAACAATGTGTTGCTAGTGAGTGTGCATGACATTTTTCAGTTTCGTGTTTTGGTCCTAAAATATGTTAATACCAGTCGTGTCTGCTCATCCAATATTTGAACGTGAAATATTTAATTTTGTCATGCAAAATGGAAAACCAAAAGCATGGTTTATTAAAGCATTTTAAAGGACAAAAATAGCATCCTATCAATATATATAGCAACAATAGATAGTAGTTTGCTTAATCTAATAATCGTGTAGAAAGTAGAGGTGGCGTTGTCCTCCTAATTAATAAATTAAAGGTACGCGTATGTATATATCATAGTCACCCGCAAGCTTACCATACACATTTGGAGGCTTCAACTGAGCCTCACGTACGTACACATGGTGCACATGCTGGCTAATCAGGACCATCCAATTTTCTAAAGGCTTTTATGATTTGTGGTCCAAAAAAACTGATTATTGTAATAGCTCTAATTAATGGTATTATCAATGTATCTTCATTTATGGTTTAGAAGTTGGACCATTACTATTATTATTTTTTTTTTTCTGAAAAAACTAAAGATTGGCAAGAGTCAAAATCAAATCGGATGGTGGGTAGTTTTTTTTTTTATCAGCAATAGGCACTTAATTTATGTAAACAAGGTTACAAAAATAAAGTGCATTTAACACTACTAAAAGAAAAACAACAACACTACCTCAGGAAGTGAGAAAGACAATGGGTACAAAACATTAATGAACTGAGAAACTTTGTGAATTGTGACACCCAAGACAGACAGAAGTAACAGTTGAAGTTCCCTATGCCATTGATTATTAGTCAACGAAGTGATCAGTTCAAAATAGATGATTGTGTTTTGTTCCATCCAATGATGTTATTCCCTATTACAAGATCATTCCAATTTTTCTAATAAACATTTATTTTTTTAAAAAAATTAGTGCATGTATCTACATGCATGTATATTTTATGTAGATTGACGTGGTGCAATCACAACTACACATGCTCTCTGCATTAAAAGGGGCGAGGTGGGAGTCACACAAGTTTTGGAGTGAGAAAGAAAGATTTTGTGATTGAGAATATGTCACATCAGCCTACATACAATATACATGCATTTAGGTACATGCAAGGATCATCTTCCTTTATTATTTGGTTTTAAATTTTCTCAACTGAGCATAACTTCATGTCTATCTTCATTCCAATGTGATATGACAATTGACAAACACAGCTAATGTAGCAGGTAGAGCTCGTGTAACCCAAGGAACAATAACATAATGCCTAACCAACTGCGCAATGAACTTATTTAATGAGAAAAGTCGAAACAACATCGTTAGGAAGGAACCAGTTGGTTGGGAAATGGTGACGTTTCAAGGGAAGTAGTTGAGTTTGTTACTGGCTTGGAGAAGAAGCAAGGCAGGCACGAGCCAACCATGCTAGGTCATGTTGTAGCAGTATCGAGCATCACGAAGATGATCTCAGGACCAAATGATCCTCTGCGTCGCAGCACCAGGACTCGCGCTAGTCTCGCTCAGCTTAGAGATTATGTAATAGGAGAGAGAGAGAGAGAGAGAGAGAGAGAGAGTGTGTGTGTGTGTGTGTGTGTGTGTATGATATTGGTATACAAATTGTGTCAAAGTAATACAAGCACTAATGAGATGTTTGGTTCTATCGAACCACAAAAACTATGTAAATGAGTTATTTATAATAAAATTATCCTAATTTTAATTGATTGTGTATGAACTAAAAGTGAATTTCTATTAAGTATTTAAGCCATTCCAACGACATATACGAATTAGAAATCAAATGTGAACGAATGAGGGTTGTAATGATACTACTATATCAGGCCTAGAGTTAGCTATGTGGGATTGATTAAGTTCATTAAAACTGTCACAAGCTAACCTTACTTCTGATTAACTAATCCCTTCTTGCAGAAGTGATCTAAAACTTAACTTGGCAAAAGAAACCTAAGTTACAAAAGGCTCTCATCACCAAACTAGAGTTAGAAATAAGAACTTGACTACTAGAGTCAAGTGCAACTTACAAGCATATTCCAATTTTAGGATTATGTACTATTTAATATGTTTAGATTTAGTACTTATATTATCAAGTGTGTGATTATAATTCATAGTTGAGTAAAATGATTAATTTTAGTCTAAAGTTTGAACAAATTATTTGACGAAAAAATATTTCGTCAAATGGAGAGACGAAATCTGTTAAATGTACTAATATGGATTTTTGTCTGATGTGCCATGTTACGTGGCAAATAAAATAATTAAAACAACAAAAGAAGAAAAAAATGTGGCCCTTAGTCTTCTCATTCTCATTCATCCACCATAGCCGCTCTATCCGTCCACCACCGCCCCCTCCGTCCAGTACCGCCGACCCCAGATCTCCGCCACCGGAAGCCCCACGTCTGCCTTGGAGGAGGAGCAGCAAGTTCGTGCCCAGATTAGAGAAGAAGCTTTGTGCCCAGATCTGCTCGATGTTGTCGTCAGAAGTGGATGAGGCCGTCGACCTCTCCGCCGCCATGGAAGCTTGAATACCCACACCCGCACCGCCGGCGAAACTCAGCCACGTCGGCCCCAGATCTCACCGACCCCACGGAGAGCCATTAACAACCCCAATCGATCCTAATCGACCCTATGGAGAGCCATTAAAGACTGGAACCATCGCCTCGCCATCGCCGGCGGCGAGCCAAATCTGTGTTGTGACCCAGATCTGGTAGGAGGAAGCCCATATCTAGCTGGAGGAAAGCACCATTCGTCGGACCTGTGTCGCATGAGGGAGACCGTTCACCACGCCTGATCCTTGCCGTGAGCGGCAGTGGTGGACGGAGGGTGTCGGAGGTGGCTGACATAGGGGTGGCGGTGGGAGCAACGGGATCAGTTCTCGGGGGATTTGGAGAAGGAGGTGCAACATTTTTTTATCTGTTTTTAATTTAATTATGTTTTTATTAACTTATGCCACATGAGACATTAGAAAAAAAATAAAACAAAACAAAAAAATCTATATTAACACAAGGAACAGATTTTATCTTTCCATTTTACAGAATGTCCTTCCGTCAAACAATTTGTTTAAAATTTGGACTAAAATCAATCTTTATTTTAATTTTAGTGTAAAGTCATACACTTAATAAAAATAAACTCAAACGTTTTAAATAAAACATGAACTATTTCTAACTTTAATCCTAAGTTTCTTGGGCTACTTCTAGGATCAATGCCCTCATTCTTTAAGATCAAATAATCAAAGCAATCAACAAACTCAATGAGCGAAACCAAGCCTCTAGTATTAAGCAAAACCATGGTAGGTAAGTAGCCAATCACAGTGTAGTCAAATCCATACACTCAAACCAATACCTAGATCTAGACTAGAAACATGCAATCTGCATTCTTTAGTTCATTCATGGAAGTTCAATAGTTAGTTCATAAAAGATCAATCATAACTATTCATTTTTTATTGCAATATTTTATTCAATATTGATGATTATAATTAGGATAATTTTGCCTTAAGTAGATCATTTACGTAGCCTCTATGATTTGACAACCCAAGCATCTCATCAGCGCTCATATTAATTTGAAACACTTGGTACACTTGTTAAGAACGCGACAAATTTTTAGTGACGATATCAGGTACTATGTATCTATATATATATATAATTTTCATTATTTTAATTCTTGAATCCCACTTTCTTTTTGTTTTTGGTGTTTTAGGATTGTTGTTGAGGTGTTTCATGCGAAATAACCGTGATCATAACAAGAGTGATAACTTTTACCCTAAGGTTGAGTGGACTTTCTTATCTAGGAGACGATGTTCGAGAAGACCATTGGAACACAATAACACATGGACAAGAGTGACCCACTAGGGGAAACAAGTAATGTTTCTAATACCACTCCAACTATGAGTGGCTTTGTATATTCAACGGTTGGGTTATAAAATTAAGAGCCTCATCTTTGTCATCAACTACTCCAAGGAGGTCACAATTTTCCTAACCCAGCATATGGGGTGGTTAGGTTTCGAGAGCACAATTCAACAACAATGTTCATCCTTTTGAGGATCAAATAGATGAAGATATTATTCTAATCCAGGTTTTGACAAAAACATATTTAGAGATTGGGTCCCTAATTATCAACTATAGGGTGCAAAATATGAGTTGAAGCAACTTATGTTGTCGGCTCTCAATACAATTGGAGAATTTAGAGGCATCGTGGTTGAAGATCTCATTGTTCACGTGAAAATGTACTTGAGTATGTGTGGCGATTCACCAACTTTGGTATGGCTTGAAAAGTAGTTTATACGAATCTCTTTTGGTTCACTTTGGGCGATAGGGCATTGGAGTGATAAGATACATGGCTAGCCAAAAGTGAAAACACATGAAGTCAACCGATTACTCGGTTTCATAACAAGCTCTAATCTCGAGAACAAGTGAAGAAGTTCAAGAGAGAGATTAGAGACTTTCTATGATGGATGAGATTAGAGACTTTCTATGATGGATGAGACTCTATATATATGTATATTCACACCTGAGTAAGACAAGTACTATGTGCCTCCCTGTGGATATGACAATCTCATTCTCAATACTTCTTCCACTCATTCTGAAACATGTTAGTTGCGAGCGAGCCAACGAAGCCCTATTTCGAGAGCAAGTTCGTGGAGCAATGGTCCGAGAGCGAATCTATGAAGCTATGGTTTGGGAGTGAGTCGGCATATCCATCTTCGTGAGATGGAAATGATGTGGCGTTCTGACGCCATGTGTCATGTTATCATTGTCCATATACCTTGTGATTGTCCCCCACACCAAGCGATATTGATTTATCAGTGTCGCACCATATTAATTTCTTGATTTCAAACTAAGATTTTCGTTGTTCCTACCTGAAACATGAATGATTATCTTCCAGGTCTTCCTTCTCATTAGGCTTAAGTCGGGAATAATGATGGACTTCTCTCATAATTTTGTATCTTGGAGAAGTTTTGAGATTTTTCTCCCACGCCTTATCTTAGACATTTGAGAAGAAATCTTGATCTCGCATGCTCATTGGAATTTGTGTGGCTCTTAGGTTGTTTTGGAGGTACCCGGGGTTCGTGAATTTTAGCCTCACATTTTTCTCCTTCGACTCATCCTTCCAATCCCATTTTTCCATTAAGGAATTTTTGAAAATTTTCGCACACATCCCTTCTTCCACACTTAGAATTTTTTATAGAGAGGCTATAACATGCTTACTTCTCATACTTAACGACATTTTGGCTCATCTTCTTCACAAACTCATTCCCGCTCTTAGCAGAATTTAAAATTTTCTTCTCCCAAACACATTCTTCTACTTGGTGGATTCTTGGAGTTACAAGCTTAGACATTGAATGAAGGGGATTGGAGCTTTCTTATTACTTCACATTGGCTTGGTCTCCATTATCATCTTCATCTTGAACCTTGAGCTTCATCCATTGAAGAGTGGATCAAGCTTCGGGAGCTCGTATTCTCGCTCAACCCGTCATCCACATTTTGTGGCCTAAAGGTAACATTTTCTTGTGTCGATCAAAATTACTTCGCTAAAACGCCTCAAATTAGAGAATTAGATCGACAACCCACTAAATATAACCCCAAGCACCGAGCCCTGACTACAGAATTCTTGGGTTATTAGTGCTTGTAGCGCGAAAGCGTTTTATCTACTGCATCCATACTTTCACTTCTTTCTTGAAACCATTTAGACAAACAATCAAGGATGCATTTCACTTCTAGGCCTCCTCTTTCTCATTTCATATCTGGTCCACCTCATACCCCGCATCAAAAACCCCGACTCGTCTCCACTCAACCAGAGAAATAACATCTAACACACACAACTTCACACCAGTGATCTGCTTCATGTCTCTCAAGATAATCAAATGCGTATGCGCTAGCGAGTATGGTCTTAAACACGCGAGACAAGATTATAATGGCTAATCTTCATTAGAAGTGCGACCGACAAAAAAATTGTTCAAAGGGGACCAATCATTGATCCAAAAATATTGGGCCCCCAGAATCATCTTTAATTAAGAACTTCCCAAGATAAGGCTGAGAATTAAAATAATAAAACATAATAACATTGGCATAGTGGGGAGAATATAGCTGAATATCATCTTTAGACATTCAGGGAGATATCATATTCCTGAAAACGGACTTGTCACTATAAGAAGAATCTTCTGGACTATCGAATGTCTGTCAAATTACGTGATTTAGTCGAGCAACAATACACTTAAAAACAAGCCCCTAAGTAGAGAACCAGTGAACAATTGCACTGAAAAACTCCACAATCTCACTATCTTACTATCCTTGAGAAATCTAAAAGGTAAACCACTCAATAACAGTAAGGGGCAAATGTTGGTACTAAGAGTAGTGTGCCCCAATTTAGAGAGAAGAGTCGTGTTATTAAATCCTATCACGCAATATACCCATCAATATAAAAATCCACCACATATCACTATTAAACCATCAAAGGAAGAAAGAGGTGGGCACTAATACTCCTTAAATAATATTATTTGCTGAGATTTGACATAAACTTTGGAGGGACTTCCACTATCAGAAACCTCTTATACATGTACAAGAATCGAGGAGAAACTAAAAAAGAGTAAGATCTCATAGTAGCCAGAAAAGAGACATGAAGTACAAGGAACAACAAAGGAGAAAATTGTATACCATGACAAGTATAATTGGTGTTCTACAAACTTATGTCATGTTAGAAGGAAGAGTGTTATATTTCATTACGTTTAACCAACAGAACTAATGACCTTTTTTTTGGATACAGCTAAGCCCAGAGAGTCCTAAATATCTTTTTTTTTTAAGCAACGGCCGTGTTCAGTGAGAGACTATGTCTTTTAACCCTAACCTAGAGTTTTTGGCACCTTACCACACCAAAGTTTTATGTAATGACCTTTTGACATAGGGTTTGTGCCTCTTTTTCTTTCTGTCGTTTTGAGTTTTTGTTCGGCTATGGTTGCTCTTGATTTCAAAGCGATGGCAGTCTCTTGGATTTGCATATAGCAAATTGCAGTCTTTTTCGTTCTGATAGTGAGTCTTGCTTTGATAGCAAGTTAGGTTTTTTAGATTTGCGGCGTAAATTCGCGGTATGTTTTTTTGTTAGTGTTCGGGGCAGCAAGACGCATTAGCCATTGTGGGCTCATCACAGTTTTCTATTTTCGAATTGGTCTGCAAACCGAGTGGTTCACGAGTTAGTTAGGTAATTAAGTCTCTTTATCTGACTTTTTTTTTTATCATCCTATTTGATGTATTAATAAAACATTAGTTTTTTTTGGTACCAAAAGATGTTGTGCCAAGTAGTTAAACACTTTATTCCCTTCGATGTCTCATGTTCGAGCCTCCATGTCGACGGTATGAGGTTGTATTTGTGGGGTGGGATCTAAGATAAATGAAACGCCCCAGAGCTTTTTCCCAGGCTATACGAGAAACGTCCGGCACAGTTGGCACTTAGACTCGATGCGCACACACGTAGCGCGGTCTAAGTAAGCCTTCCACCCACGAAGCCAAACTTTTGGCAATGAATGACTCCTCAAGGCAGCAACCTTTGCTGCAACGCCACACTCAAGACCACCACGGATCACGAACCAGTAACTCCCGCCTGTCCATGCAAGTGTTGAATGAGTCCTTTGCCCAAACACAAAGAGTGTGGGATGTAGGTGTTCACATAAGACACAATTATAACTCACAAACACAAAGGACAACAAGTATGGAGATATGATGTTCTCTTAAGAAAGACTTTTCATATATGGAAAGGAAAAGTACAAACTTAGCTAATTACAAAGCACCGGTTATTCAACTAGCTAAACCCTCTCTAAACTCCCTCTGTTACAACAAATGAAAACTACTCTCTTTGTAGAATTGATTCTCTCCTAGCTTTCTATCACCGTCCTCTACTTAGTTGCTCCAAGGATGGCAGCTCCTTATTGAACCAAAGCTTGCTTCAATAGTCTTCAAGTGCTTCTCCATTAAGTCTTCTTTAGTTAGGAAGGAAACAAGCTCATCTTGACACCTCCACCTTACCTAGAACCTTTGTCATGCTTCCTTGGTTCCACCTCATGCTTGCTACCCATGGATGTTGTTTATGTGGACAGCTCCTCCTCAATTGATTCCTTAGCATGGAAGATCTTTGCAAAGGTTCCTTGACACATCATGCTTCCATGTCTTGTGTGCTTGTAAGCTCCTTCTTCATATTGAAAGACAGCAAACCCAATAATTGTGCCAAACATGAAGTAGGATGCCACCTCCTACTTGTGTTGCCACTTCTTTGTTTTATCTTGTCCGCCAATATCCCATGAGGAGTTCTTTTATGGAATGGATCATCAACTTGCTCTCCACCTCATGATTAGATCATACGAAGCATGTAACCTCCACCTTAACAAAATAGTACCAAAATTGGTACACCACCGTGTGCCTCTTGCCTTCTCATTTAATATACATGAGAAACATGGTACATGGATAGCACCTTGTTGCCCTAAGTGATCTCCAATGGGACTTTCCATCCATAGTACCATCTTCCCCATGTCTTATGCCGATGTGCCGATGAGAACCGCATCGCCGGATGAATAACATGCAGGAAGTGCATTTCCGAATGGCTCGTATGATAGAAGCACATACTAACATGCAACACCAGACGGATAATATGGTCACGATCTCTCGGGTCGTGACATAAAGCTCCCTTTAAGAATAAAAAACATTGTTACTTCAAGTATGATGTCCCGCTACTCATAAAAAAAAAACATTAGTTTTTTTTGTCAAATGTTAAAAAAATGTTTTATGTGATTACCCATCATTTATTTTCTGTACCTGCCGAGCCAGTAATTTATTCCAACTGTTGCCTATTCTAATTTTCAATAGTCAGCAACAAACAATTGCCAATATTGATTTACATTGCAGGCAAAGTCACAACCTGACTTGTCCAAAAAGGAAAAATTAATTTGAAATTTCATCCAAATTTAGTACAAACGTTCCATCAAAGAAAAATTGTTGAAGCAATGTCATAGACAACATTACATTAACACTTTATATTTATACATGTACATTAGATAATAAGACAGGCACACGAACCACTTTTTGATCATCCTTCAAAGGAAAATACAAACACCAAAACATATTTTTCAAGGAACAATCTTAAAGAAGGGATGATCAAGGGCTTGTCGAGCTGTAAGACGTTCAGAAGGATCATACTTCAATAAACCTTGCAACAAATCTGTGAGCGAGGACTTTGAGGACTCGACATGTTGTGATACAAGATCCTGTATGTACCAGAATTCAATACACCGTCTGTGCAAGAATAAATAATAATGGTAAACATCAAAACTTCAAGAAAGAGAGAAGAAAACCTACCTTCAACCGATTCAGCTTTTTAACCGCTCTAATACTCTCCCTCGAAACAGCTCCTTCAGGCCAATTTAGTTGCACTCCTCGCCTGAAGTATTTTTCAGCCCCATGGCTGCATAAAACCCACAAGGGGTACAAGAACCAAGTCCAATTCATAATTTAATATATGCACAAACAAGGCATGTAATATGATAAAAATGAAAGGCAGCAGAACATTATTAAGTAGGTGTAGATAAATAATGCATCTTCAATTTTGCACACATCAAATACAAAGGTTATGTATTACTCCCTCCGTCCCAAAATGAGTGTCTTGTTTCTATTTTTTGCAAAAATTAAGAATTGTCTTATTATTTAGTGTGCTTCTAATATTACCCACACTT
>JAYMTA010006805.1:0-10093 GCA_036897625.1 Pelargonium cotyledonis
ATTAAGATTACAAAAATTAAATTCAATATACACAATTACCATCATATTTTCCGTGCATCGCACGGGACTGAATCTAGTAGATATAAAAAAACTATTTGTACATGTGAACACTAACTGCTTCCCACCACGATCTCTAGTAGCATTCAATAACCACTAAATTAATTGTTACCACCACTTTTATTGTTATGAGGCTTATGGAGAGGACAAGGAGGTTTGACTGTTTGGGGTGGGACGAATTTCTCAAATTGGTCAGTGTTTGATTCTAATTCACACTATGGGGTTGGGTTTAAATTACTGTTAGTGTTTTTTTTTTGGAGAAAAATGTACAACCAATATAAGTTAAAATGGCAGTGAGGGACCGGGGCTGTGTGGCGGTGATCGGAGAGAGGAGAAAGGGCAGGGACGCGTGGACGTGAGCAGCAGCAGGCGGCGGAACTGGACTGATCGGTTTGCTGTGGTTCTGGTCCGAGGAAGCAATGGAAGCGGAGGTTGTGGTGATGGAGGTGTCTGGTTTGGGTGGGCGATTGGAGTTGATGCCGTTAGGGGAGGAGGTGAGGGAGGGACGGGTTGTGATGGATGGGAAGAGACATAAGACTGATGGTGTTGTAGGTGATGGTGAATCCGTTGATGACCAGGCGAGCCGAGATGAGACGGCTCGCCTGGCCCAGCAGGGGCTATAGAGTTGTGGGGTGGTGATGTGTCACCACCGAGGGGCCAGTGGAGTGGCCGGTAGCTTTCAGGACTGTTTTTGTCTTCCTAGATCTCGTGTTAGGATCTGGGCTGCCTAATGGGGGGTCACAAAATCAGGGGGAATGTTTGGGTATGTTAGGCTGGATGCCTTGGCAGTGGGTGCTTGGGCCTTTAAAGAGGAATGATTATCCTCTCCCTTCTTTAGAAGTAGGTGATTGTAGGCCTTGGGTATGCCTGGGGCTCTCCTTGTTTGTCTAGTTCATTTTATTATCGTTGTTGGAAATCACTTTGTACTGCTCTTTGATTCATTAATAAAAGTGCCTTTCCCCTAAAAAAAATGTACACAAATACTATCACATTTATCCGTGCATCGCACGGGACTCCGCCTAGTTCCTTTTTATAGGTCCCAACTCACCTGATGATGTGGCGGCGTCTGATTGGTTGGGAGTTTATGGTGGGTCCCACTCCATAAATGTGAGCAAAAACGATACTCTATTTGTTCATAATAGGATTTGAACCGTAGACCTCTAGGTTAAAATGAATCCACTCTTACCACTTGAGCTATGGCTTGTTTGTTTCCATTTGCCATGTTTTTTTTTATTTTAAGGTGTGTTCTTGGCTTCTTGTCCGAAAACGTGATTTATAATTCTGACCCGACCCGAGACTAATTTAAATCTTCGACTCGGAATTGATCTCGTCTACGTGTCGGGATTTGACTTGGTGAGCCACTTGTCACTTTGTCATTGATTGTTTTTACTTTTTATTTTTTTTGTACAGTCAGTAGCTAATACTTGTAGGAAATGTGTAGCAATCTTGTAGCATGTATTCAAAATCTTAAAAAACACATTATATGAAGTTAATTTTTGATCAAATGAATTTATAATGATGCTACTGAATATAACCTACAATTTATAAGAAATAAATTTTTCGGAATTAAACGTGACCTATTTTCCGGCCAATACGTTATTTTCATGTGAAGTAACTATTTTTCATTCACTTGAATATTTTGATCCAAACCATTTGATCCCTGCGTTGGAATATGTAGATCAATCATGCAAATTATGAGAAAAAATGGACCACAATCAGATGACAAATAAAAAAAAAATTGGATGGTGGCGATGCGTTTCGACCCATTTGAAGGGGAAAAACATTTATTTTGCGTAATTATTTACAAGAGTTATTAATATGTCACATTGTACAAATCAATCGGTCTAATTTTATAAATTTGTCTTTAACTATGATACTTGTAAAATAAGAAAGTAGTTTACACTTGTCCTTTACTAAGTGTAGAATATAATAGTACGAAACCTTATGACTAACTTATAAGAAAATGGAATAAAAAAAATACCATAAATTGATATTAGTATTTGAAAACATATTAATTGAACACATACAAAAAAAAAGTTTGTTTGTGAGTTATAAAACTCGATTTATAAACGTTATGAAAAACTGCTACAACAATAGTTGTTGAAAATATGTAGGTAATAAGTAGCATTGGATAAAACTTTTTGTAAACATGTAGCAAAAATGTAGCACAAAGTTGTAGCTATTATGTAGCACATATGTCGCACAGCGTTGTATCATTCACGTTGGAATGATGTAGTAATAATAATTGGAACAATGATTGGACAATTAATTGGAAAGACGGTGTGAAGAGGAAACGGTGTCGTTAATTTTGTAGGTAGCACGTCGAAATGAAGTTGGTTTAATTTGTAGGTAGCATGTCAAACCGATGTTGTTTGTCTTGGCCGAGAACACGTCGAAACGACGTCGTAATATCTACACTTTCCGCAACTACGTCGAACCGACGTCGTATTATATACGGTTGTCTTTTCGTTATCGTTACTGGGTCGAACTAGGTCATCGTCTTCTTACCGGTATGACGTTGCAAGCTTCCGTGGCGATTTGATGGTCTTCTGTGGTGGCACTAAACGCTTCAAGTGATGACGGTAAAGGCTCGCAGAGGGGGAGACATCGGCTACGTTTGTGACGCCAAAAGGGGAGCAACGCCGTCGTAGCGGAGCTCGAAAATGAAGAGGTCTCGGCGGAGGAGTCATTTCTGCGATGGCCTTCCGACGGGAGATCCGAGCATCATGACGTCAAACCCTAGGAGAAAATATGGTGCTCGTTAGAGAGGATGAATCAAGATTTTGGGTTTTTGTAAAGGGTGTAACGACATCGGCGTGAAAACGTTTAGGACAAAACGATGTCGGAACTTGTGGTTTTTGTACCAGGGTGAAAATGACGTCATTATCTCCTTAGTTGTCAATGCCTATTCTAAACAACGCCAGAGTTACCTTTGTTGTTAATACGTTGAAAAGACGTCGACTTGTGGGTTGTCAAAGATATGTCGTAACGACGTCGGATCAGGGTGTTGTCGAGGACTAGTCGCGACAACGTCGCTTCCAAAATGGTTGTCGATGCGTTGTCGAAACGACGCCGAAGTATATGTTGTCGGAGATACGTCGAAACGACGTCGAAGTATAGGTTGTCAAACATATGCCGTAACAACGTCGAATTATGGTGTTATCGAGCGACGTCGGTGTTGTTCAAACGACAACTCATCTGCATTTCCAGTGTGACATAGGGTTCCAGTGGCATCGAGGGAGGCTTTATCTACGTCTTCGACGGTTGGGTTGGCCTAGACGACGTCGTCAGAGCTGGGATGGGTTGGCCAATAGGAGGTTTGACAACGAGTGGCTTGCATCTTTGTCGATCGTTTAACAAGTGTTGTTGTTTTGGTGTCGAAACGGCGTCGCACAATCCCTGTAGCCTTTGTGTCAAAACGAAGTCGCATTGCATCGTCGCCTTTGTCTCGAAACGACGTCAAAATGCATCGTAACGACGTCGCACTGTGGCGTCACCTTTGTGTCGAAATGATGTTGGCATTGTTCAAACAGCCACCTCATCTTCATCTTCAGTGGTGGTGGGGAAGGCTTCCTGTGCGGCATAGGGTTCCAGTGGCATCGAGGGACGCTTCGTCTCCGACGGTTAGGTTGGCCGAGACGACATCTTCGAGGATAGGATGGGTTGGCCGAGAGGAGGTTGGACACCTAGTGGCTCGTCAGAGAAGAAGAATCAACATCGGAGATGAGAACGTCGCTTCTTCGTCGAAACGACTTTGTTGAACAATTGTTGTTGTTTTGATGCCGAAACGGTGTCGCATAATATGTTTCGCCTTTGTGTCGAAACAACGTCGCATGGCATCGTCGCTTCTGTGACAAAACGATGTGACATTGATCTTTGTAGCATGCTTGTCGTTAAAGCATCGGACAATTTCGTTTCCCACTTACATAAACGACGTTGTTTTTGTTTCTAGTGCTAGCAAATTGCCACATGGACCACCGGTATGGCGAAACGTGGAGGCTGAAAGCTGTATTTGGGTGAGATATTTTTTGGGATAACTACTTTTTTAGTACCCATACTTTCACAAAAAATTCAATTTGGTACCTAAACTTCTATTCCGCCCAATTTAGTACTCAGACTTCTATTTTACACTTAATGTGGTACTTATCGTCAAATTCCATCAATTGAACCGTTATATGTTGATGTGGCATACATGTGGCATACACGTGGAAATTTGATATTTTTAGATTATTTTTGTTATTTAATTTTTAATTGAAAATTTTTCTCTCTTTTTTTCTCTCTCTCTCTCCAAATTCATTTTTCTGAATTCTCTCTCCAGATTCATTTTTTTTAATAAAATCATACTAAGCAAATGACTAAAATTCCAAAATCGAGACAAAACAACAAAAAAATCAAACAAACCACACCAAATCAATTCCAAAATAGAAGGATAAATTACAAAACCAACTCAACACTAAGCAAATGACTAAAATTCCAAAATGAAGAAAAATCCCAACTTGGGACTCATAAACTAATTGGAGAAATCAATGTTCCAATAAACGAAGAAATCAATTCATCATCTAAATTAAGACACATATTGATACTAAGATTCAAGATAATAAAATAATGAAAAAAACAAATGGAAAAATGCAGATCGTGGAAGCATAGGCGACTTTGAACAAAGACGACGAGCAACAGCATTTTCGTCGTCGTCGATGTCGTCTAACGCTGTCAGGTTGGGAATCTCGCCGGTAAACGAGTTCCGGGACAAGGGGAGGTTGCGAAGCATGAGTCAAGTTGGAGTGGGAGTCCAGATTCAGACCGGCCTGGTCGAGACTGAGTTTGGTGGTGGCCGACGTGGAGCAACCACCGACGAGTTCTCAGATATACGAGGCCGTGCCGAATCTGGTCTGATGGCGACAGCGAAATAGTTGCTTGATCTACGAGTTCTCAGATCTGGTGTCGATGGCGATGGAGAAACGACGACGGCGTGCTCCTCCGACCTCTTCTGCTTCTCCGGCGAAACGATTGCTTGATCTACCTCAAGTGCTCGATCTACGAGTTCTCAGATATGGTCTCAATGGCGACGGTGTGCTCCTCCGGCCTCTTCTTCTTCTCTGGCGAAAACGACGAAGCTGGAGATGGAGCTCTGGTCTGGTCCGCCTTCAAGTCCCATCGTCGAGATTCGAGTAGGAGATTTTTGTTTTATTTTGATATTTGATTAAGAGTTTGTATTACATTGATTAATCCAAATCATCAAAAACTATCCGACACAACAACCAATCAGCAAAAAAAAAAAAAAAATACACCTCAGCAGCTAAGCATTCACGTCAGCATCCACGTCATTGATTTTTTTTCTAGCACGGCAGACAATTGTACACATCAGCGCCACTTAATCGAAAAACTGATGGGAGGTGACGGCAAACATCATATTGAGTATAAAATAATAGTTTATGTATTCAATTGGGTGTGAAATTAAAGTTTGAGTACTAGATTGAGAAAAATAAAAGTGTAGGTACCAAATTAAATATTCCGTTAAGTCTGAGTACCCAAAAAGTAGTTATCCCATATTTTTTTATTGATTTTTTATTCTCTCTCTCCTTCTTTCACTTTCCCTCCTTTTCCTTTCACTAACCATCCCCACACACCACACCTTTGGCAACCAACCAGCCACTCCTCCCACGTTCTGGCCAACTCCAACAAGAGGTTCGGCCACACATCCCAAACTCCGGACATCCCCTATTTCATACAAAAAAGGTATTTGTCACTCATTATTTTTTCTTTTTAAAAATGTTATTTTACTCAATTTATATAATTTAGTCATTTTATATGTTGTGATATATATATTATTGTGTACAATACACAAATAAAATCAAGGCAAAAAAATTAGTTTCATATGTATTAGGTTATGGAATTTATGCTATTAAATTATGCTTGAGATTATTGAGTTCATTTATGTTATTCAATTATGTTGTTATTTTAAGTTGTATAAATTTTTAACATTAGTTTATGTTTGAGATTATTGAGTTCATTTATGTTATTTAATTATTCAATTATGTTGTTGATTTAAGTTGTATAAATTGTTAACATTCGTACACGTTTGAGATTATTGAATTAAATTATGTTATTTAATTATGTAATTAATTTAAATTTGTCAATTATGTTGTTAATTTTAAGAGCTACAATTTTTTAACGTTAGTTTGTGTTATCAGTTAAGGGTGTACAATTTTTGTCAAAAAATTAGTTTATGTTATTAATTGAATCAATTATAAGAACCATAGAAATTTTGACAAATTGAACTAACTTAATTGAATTATTTTATGAATGTTGCATTTTTTGGGATCACGTATAAACAATCGTCATCTCATTTTGACTTAGTTTCACCGTAATGATGGCTAGAGGACTACAAAACTCATAATCATTAACAATAATACAATATTAATAAATCTAGTATGCCCAATTTAAGAAACTTTGTTGAAATGTTTGAAAAAATTTAACTCTATTTCACATTATGACTATATTAGATCAAAAATGAACATTAATATATTTAGATAATCCACATTTAATTTCAATTGAAATATTATTGTCAATTTTATTTAATTTTGTGGAAACAAATATGTAGATGAATGTTCATAGGTCTTGGATGTATAATAGACTCTATCAAGGTCAATTGATAGAACAATTTGAGTTTGGGGTTAGTCAGTTTGTTGATTTTGCATGTAGTCAACATGAATATCAGAGCTATAAGGTTTTGAGGTGCACGTGTCATAAATGTGATAATTTGAAGTTTTTATCAGTACAAACCATGATTTTGCACTTGTATCAACATGACATCACTGATAATTACCATATTTGGGAGTACCATGACGAGTTGGCAATTCAGGTAGCGGCTCCCACGTCAATTCATATGATGCCTTCAACATCACACCAATACGTGGATCCATACTCCCCAATACAAGAAGAACCAAATTTAGCATTTGACATGGTAATGGATGCTAGTAAATCTCATTTCAATGACCACTATGGTTTAGACACACTGGATAAAGGTGAAGCCCCGAACATTGAAGCACAAAAGTTCTATGACTTGTTGAAAGAATCAGGCCACCCGTTATGGGTATCAAAGGAAGAAGACACTTTCCGTGGAACGACATCTCTCACAACCACCACGCGGTTGTTGAACATTAAATCTAACTCGTCAATGTCGCAAAGAACATATAATGAGTTGACAACATTAAGTCGGGAGATGCTTACCGAAGACAACACATTAGTTAAGAACTATTACGAGACTAAGAAGATGGTCAATTTATTGGAGCTTGGGTATTGGAAGATTGATGTTTGCACGAACCATTGTATGTTGTATTACAAAGAAACTGTAGAAGAAAAATTTTGTCCAAAATGTGGGGAAGATAGATAGAAAGATAACAAGAAAGCTAGACCAAAGCCAAAAAAGTTCATGCACTACTTGCCTATAACACCGAGGCTTCAAAGGCTTTTTGCTTCCCGATGAATAGCTCCGCACATGAGTTGGCATAGTGGTACACACTCGTCTGAGGCAAATTTGTGTCATCCATCCTCTACAAAAGCGTGGAAAGAGTTTGATAGAAAAAAAATCAGTGTTTGTAGCCCACCCCCGAAATGTGAGGCTTACACTTTCTTCCGATGGATTTTGTCTGTTTGGTCCAGCTTCTAAATCTTATTCCTGTTGGCTAGTGATTTTTACTCCCCTTAATCTTCATCTAGATTTGTATATGACAACTCTGTACATGTTTCTTACAATGTTGATTTCGGGTCCTACAAGTCCGGGTAAGCAGATAGATGTCTACTTGCGGCCTTTGATTGCCGAATTTAAAGAACTGTGGGAAGTGAGTGCTTAGACGTACGACACATCTATGGGGAACAACTTTTGGCTAAAAGCGGCTTTGTTGGGGACAATTAATGACTTTCCTGTGTATTGATCACATGTTGGATTGCATGAAACTTTGATTTCCATGTATACTTTTTTGGAATGTCAATGGTTAGTTTGTTAGTTTTATTGCATGAAAGTACATTTTCATGAGTAATTAATTTGTTAGTTGTTATATGGTTAACTTTGCTACTGGGATTGCATGGACCATTGGTTTACATGTGTAATTTGTTAGTTCGTAATCGTTAGTTTATTGCTTAGATTGCATGGAACATTGATTTCCATGTGTAATTAATTTGTTAGTTTCTAAATAGTTAGTTTGTTACTTGGATTGCATGGAACATTGATTTCCTTGTGTAATTAATTTGTTAGTTTCTAAATAGTTAGTTTGTTACTTGGATTGCATAATTTTTTTTAAGATAATGTCCTCCAGAGGTCCTTGAGGTATCAAATTTGTTCTGCTGGGGTCCTTAACGTTTACTTTGTTCCGCTCGGGTCCAAATTTATTTATTTTTTGTTTTCGTGAAGGACATTTTGTTAAGTTGCTAATGTAATCCATTAAAACTGACTAATAAAATGCGATTTCACTATTTTTCCTTCAAAAATATTTTAATAATTAAAAAATTAAAAAGAAATTTGATATCAGAAGTGCCGTGACAACCGTTGGCGGAGCCAGCAACCACCGTCGCCGAAAAACCCAAAATGAAATTGATCTGCCCTGACCAGATTAACGGCAGAGCTGCTTCTCTCGACCACCAAACGGCCTCGCTGGAGACTTTATACGATGGCTCCTTCTCACGGCCACAACCTTCAAATCGAACACAAAATAGAAACAAAAAGGGGAGAAAGAGAGATCGGAAGTCGTCGTACCTGGAACGGAGAAGGATCGGCCTCGACAGTGGCATACTCCCTCCGGCGTAGGCGGAAGAGTGGCAACGATGACCCACGGCTACTCCCCCTTCCTCCCTCCTCTTCGTGAGCTTTGAACGGCAGCAACTACGGAGCAAGCCTGATCGAAACACTCAACAGCAAGATCAGACTCGACGACGGTGATGATTCCAATCTCTGGCGTCAACATCAGTGGCTGCGAGCGGGTTCTCTCTTCTCTTTTTTGAATAGTGGAGGCGAGAGAAAACCATAGAAGGAGGCAGCGACTCCTTTTCACGGCGAATTGGGAAGTGGGTTTACGGAGAGGAGGGAGGAGGAAAGGAAGGGAATTTTGGGGAGAGGTGGAGAGAGGAAGGAGTTGGGGACAGTACAGTGGTGGCGGACACGGGGGAGAGAGGTTTGGTAAGGGAGGAGAAAGAATGAGGAGGTGGTGGTGGCGGCAGTGACAGGGATGGAGGAGGGAGGTTCAGGAATTGACGAGAGATTTGAACTCAAATTCTCTTTTTTTTTTCTAAATTATTATTTTTTGATTATTAATAATATTTTTTAGGACAAAATAGTAGAATCACATTTTGTAAATGATTTTTCCATTTAAACTTAACACTATCAGTCAATTTGGACGAATTCCATTAGCAACTTAACGGAATGTCCTTTGCGAGAAAAAAAATATAAATTTGAATTTGAGTGGAACAAAGTAAACGTTAAGGACCCCAACGGAACAAATTTGATACCTCAGGAACCTCTGGAGGACATTTTCCTTTTTTTTTTTAATATAGATAATTTTGTATCTTCTTATTAATGTTAATGCAGTGTTGTTTGAATACAAATGTATATGGTGAATAAGCAAATTACAAATAAAACCTAACATTTTTTAAATTGCATTTTTGGAGTGTTGGTATGACAGAAGGTAGAGGATTAAGGAATTGGTTGACTCACGACCGCAACTCATCGGCTCATAGGGAAGATAGAGCTGGTGATGAGAACAATGATCAAAGATCACCTACTCCAGCTCCCCCTTCTGAAAAGGCTGATCACATTTCTCCTAGTACGTCTAATTGGGGTTCACACCCTGATTTGAATGAAATAGATCAACAACAAACAAATACAACAAATGAATTTGCTAGAGGAAGCCCTATTCCTGAACAACTGGTTAATCACTTTGATAATAATATCGACAATCTAAATTTGGTTTTCATTCAGGATGTGATCATTAGCACACAATCCACAACGTGAGTCTCACTACACTTTTTAATTAGTATTTCATGT